>JAQQZY010000007.1:27014438-27042999 GCA_030068375.1 Ostorhinchus rueppellii
CACCTGGATATTTTTTTTATTTAAGTTTTATGTCCTCATTTATTGATTAATTACCTTGGGTTTCATATTCAGTCATTCAGATTTAATTAGAAATTAATTATTTTGACTTAAATGCTCAGTTTGACTGTAGGCTTCTAAAAATAATTTGAAGCGTACATAAGGCATTTTCAGTGTTTTTTTTTTAATTTTTTAATTCTTTTGTTTATTTTTTTAAAAATTATTATTATTATCCTATGTTTCGTCTTATGTTTGTGTCTGAAATAAACTAAACTAAGTGTCAAAATTTCTAGGCTAGTGAGTGATTAGTCAGTTATTGCTTTTTCGCTGCTATAACCGTTTGTTTAGTTTCTTATTTTGTCATTGCCTGTTTAACTGTGACCTGAATGACTTTCAGTTCTCTCATGTTCTAAGTACCTGCACAAAATGATAAATAAAAGTCTCAACGGATCCTTACTCCATCAGCCTTTAAAATCCACTATTAATTGACCTCTAGTTTTTACGATTATTATACATATATCGAGGTTTTACAAACTAATTTACAATCTGAAATGTGCAGAAGCTTCCAAGTGTCCAAATGTCTGCATCCTGGTGCCAAAAATGTTATCATCAAATATTAAAGCTGCGGTCCTTGATGGGTTGTAGCATCATTGGCCTAATAAATCACATTTACCTTTCAGTATTTTATGTTTTAAAATAAATAAATAAAAATACAGGGAACTTCTACATCTACTCCTTCAGTGTGTTTTTAAGATGTAGAAAATCTACTTGTTCTAGCCAGTCACACATATTTTCAAGTAGGAGGGCTGAATGAGTGATTGACAGCTGTGTCTATGCACCTATCGCTGATCAGTTTCTGTCTAACGACGCCCTGGATGTGATTTTGCTGGACAGAAAAGTGGTTTTACTTCCATAAATGCTTTAGCTACATCTGTATTTACATTTTGTACTTAGATTTGGACAGAGAGGAGAGAGCTGCAGAATAAGGGCATATTTTTCCCCCACGATGTCATTCATTTCTTGCCTAAAAAAGCCAAACCTGTGAACTTTTTACTCTTACGATCCTGTATACTCGTTACAGTACTGTAGAGCAGAAAAGTTCAGGCTATTCCAATAACTCCAACACTCACCAAAAAAAGGGTTTTTCCATTATTTTTCTTTGACCCAAATTTAGAACAAGGCAAGATGAACTGACCTACCAAGTCAAATACATCAGGGTATTATTACTACACTTATCGCTGCTTAAAGAAACTAAAATTGCTGGTGAAAGTATGCAGAGCTCGCAGTGAGTGGACTTCATCATTAATTCACGGCTCTTTTAAGCTACAAATCTCCGGCTGTTGTTATTTCTTCTGTGTTACGATGATAGATGTCATGTTCCCATGCTGATTTATCATGCCGATGCTTTTTAGCCAGAGATTATTAGTTACTTTGACGGTAAATATATAACAAGGCTTCCTGGCCAGAGTCGGGCTGATGGCCACTCGCTCTTAAGGCCCGGGCATAAATTCCAAAAAATAAAAGGCTATGGTTTCCATTAGGTTTGAAATCCCACCCATGTTGTCATCTAAGAGGAAAATGTTACAAAAGCTAGAACATTAGTGGGATATACTGAATATGTTGTTTGTTATATATTGCATTTTCCATTCTATACAGTTGACTAGTTTGTTTTTATGCTGAATAGGACTATAGGTTTCAGTGGAATACTTACATTATAGTTTTGTTTGCTATATATATTTTCCATATAGTAGAGTTGTCTCATGTTTAACTATGGCACTTTGGAGCTGCTCTATACATAAAGTTTACTATTTACTCACAGAGATAAAAATCCAGACTCTGTCTTTGAAATGGAAGGAAATACCTCATGATGCAGTGCTGCTTCCAGTATGAAGTCACATATTACAACATTGTGTATACTTTTAATGATAAGATAATTAAAAACACCAGTTCAGGGTTTCTATGCCATCACAACAGTTTCATGTGTTCGTGCTCAACAAAGTAACTTAATACACGCACCGGGCAAGAGGCCAGCTGCACAAAGCAAAGGGTCTGAAGTTTTGTTTCTAAGTTTACACTCAAATCGTGAACTCCCACGGCTCTCTTTGCGGGTGCTTAAAATTGTGGATGTGTGCATGCAGTAGGTGGAAGTAGGCGTGTGCATGCAGTGAATACTCAGTACGAGCCTAAGTAATTCAGTCATGCAGCAGTTCATCTAGGTCCAAACCAAATAATAAGAACAACACAAGTCAGTGCTGATGTGTTGGGAGCGTTCAAACAAAAAATTTTGAGAGAACTATGATGTCATGTTATCTGGCTTGAGCTCTCCCAGCTACCAGGAACCAAATCTGACAGAAACAGTGAGCGGGGAGGAGGAAAGAGGAAACTTGGCTTGTGTTGGAGCAGCTTGAGTACAGCTGGGAGAGGGGTCACGTCCACAGAGAGAGATTGAAACAGGCTATTTCTGGGCCTGCCCCCCTGTCCCCTCGCTCACATACAATCATGTATCATCCACACCCTTCACTATCTCCACTCATCCATCTCAGTCCGACACAGCAGGGCCCACTCGCACGGTTCCCATCAAGACCTCTGAATTCATGGTTTCATGTCTTACACTGATGGATGAGAGATGTGAGGTGGGTGGGAGTCTCAGACTGAGCCATCGCAGGGAGGATTGCAAAAGAAAATGGCTGAATCGGTTGTTGTCCTTTGATTTCTCTGGAGTGCGATTGTGCTTTAGGTGGAGTGTGCTCAGGCTGCTGCAGGATGAGAGATGAGGGCGTGAACTGTGTATAATGGCATTTGCATGGTTTATTAGCCCAAATCACACCTGATTCAACACTAAAGGAGCCTCTACCTGATAAGTCTGTCCTGACAGGAGTATTAACATTTACAGTTTGTCTTGAACTTCACCGAGTCATCCTGTAAGTTCAGTTAAAGCTACCGCTGACTTCTCAGACAGCGATGCTTTCGGCTATTGTGCAGTTTACAGTAGCAGTCGTTTCATTTTACTTGTGTGGGCCAGAACAACCGCCCAATCAAATCTTTGCCAGCACCCTCTCCCTGAACTCCTCTTCTCACTCATCACGATAATGAGTAGGGGGATGGGCAGAGCAGGTGGTGGCCTATGAACACATCTACAATCCAAAGAGAGAGATAAGGATACATATCACTCTTTTACATTTGTTCTTTTGCCGGCGAAGACACTGTGATTCACTCACTCCCTTGAACACGGCTGGGTTCTGTGTGGAGAATTCCAGCCATGCCTTTGGTACACACATCATTTTCATCACAGCTAATAGAAACATAGAGAGTGAAAAAGTGGAGAAAAAATATTTGCTCACATATCTATCTTTTCCTCTCCTCCAGTTTTTCAGTAAGCCTCTGCCATGTTTCAGTCAGTCTAATATATTACATGTTACTCCCATCACAACAACGGGTCAAACTTCAGCCATGTTTTGCATTTTCCTGAAAAATCCAGTGATATAATTTGTTTCCTACATAGCAAAAAAAGGGAGAAAAAAAAAATCATTCTTCAGCTGATACTGCAGACAGGAAAAATTCAGCAATCAAGGCAGCCAAGGTTGGAATCTTTCTCAGTCTGCACCAGAATATAAGTGTTGTTTAAGGTAACCGGAGAACAGACTGAAGACCTTATATCACTTTCTAATTTCATGGCTCACACTGTCCACTTTGTACCTAAAGTGGATATGATATAGTCTAATTATATGTATCGTAAAAGTCTACAGCTACAAAGGGGATATTGGTTTCCATCAGTTATCACAGAAAACATCTGGATCTAATAAGTAGCAAGACACTGAGCACCTGTTATATTTCAGCAGGCTGAAGTCTCTGAGGCATGAAGGACAAACACCCAGACTCTGTTGTGACTCTCTGCATTCGTGTTCGGAGAATAAGGTGCTTCAGGTTTGACCTCTACGTGATAGGGGTCACCAGACTGAATGAGCATCCTTCTCTATCACCAATGTCTGAGCGAGACTTTCCCACACAATGAACGCTTCGGGTGCAAATTACTACATATCCTCTCTGCTTTGACTACTTTGTTTTTTTTAATTGCATCATTATTTTATCCAAACACACTTATCGATATGATTGCAGTTAAAAAATCGTCCTACAAGGGCAAGTAAACCTGAGATACTAAAACAAGGTGGGTAATATGTTGAATTTATTTTAATAGTTGCAGTTTTTCAACAACATGAATAGACAACTGCATCCTCTGCTGTCAATCAAACTCCAGCCAGTGCAGATGTTTTTAGTTATGACATTAATGCAGGCTGTTGCTGTTACCTTGGAGACGCTGGCAGGGTCAACAGCTACCTTGAGTAATGGCAGTCGCTAAAGACGACAAAATAATACCAATGCAAGGTAGTCACATTACCTCAGTGACAGAGAAAAAGGTCAAACGTGGCGACAAAACACAACGGTACACAAATATTGTATTTAAACTGCACACGACGCAATTTTATTTAGTATTTAGAACAGAAATTATGTTCATATTTAAATCAGTTTAGATATTGGTTCGGTTTAATACAGAATTTAATTCTCAAAGTGATATTAGTGACATCTAGTGATGAAGCTGCAGATTGCAACCGAGTCGATTCTCCCCATCCTGACCTACAGCGGCTGCAAAAAACACACAAACCCCATTTTACAGCCAGTGTTTGGTTCATTCAATCTGGAGTTTTTCAAGGGGTTATCAGCTCTGGTTTATAATACCAGACAATAATGCGCATTTACGCTCAACCTGCTATAAAACAGGAAAAAAAGCAAAAGAAGAGGATGTCTGTTCTGAGCTTCTGTAGTAACATGAACCATGACCAGATATAAACCATTATTCACAGGTAACAGAAGATAATAATTCTCTTTTCAATAGGATTGTACACAGATTAAAGCTGAAATTAGTATTATAGCATAAACGACCTGATACTACGCTCACAAGGCCTTTAAACAAATCCACAACCTAAAACTTAAGGGAAAACTCTGTCGTATTTTGTATATGTTCCAAACAACCCACCTGCCTCCTGGCCATTACAGGGAATGCAAAAACGCGCTGGATACTTCAATGATAAATTATCTCCACATCCACGGTTTGCAGGTGTGTGCATTTGCAACATTTTGTCACCCATTTACCCAATCGAAAAAACCTGGGTTTATTCGGATATTCTGGATTCAGGTAGACAGAAATAAGACATAAAATAAAATTATGGCTTGTGCTTGAAAAATGAAAGAATAATCAGCGCTCTTCTTGAATAGTGTGTCTGACAGCTGTACCATGTACACACATTTAGCCCCTCAAGGACAGGAGGATAATGAAGTTCAGAGTGTGATTATTAACAGTGTGCTGTGAAAATGGACGATAAGTACGCATGCAAAATAAACGGAAAGGAAACATGAATTACTATCTTGCACCAAAGCATCAGTCTTTCATTTGGGTGATGAGTCAGATGGATCCTTTCATATATATTATATATGTGCGTCTTTATGCTCATCGATTTTAATTACTCCGCGTTAACTCTCACCTGGGTAGAAGTCTTTGGATTTGGACAGCTTAATGGTGGCACCCGTCTCTTTCTGCAGTTGTACGATGGTCTGGCCGCCCTTGCCAATTATAGAGCCGGCTGCATAGCTGGGGATCAGCACCTTCAGGAAGTACTCACCCTCCTCTGGGGGAGAGACACACAAAGTGGGAAAGAGTCACATCTCATAAAGTGGTTCTGCATATCATCATATGCACCATACTGATAGCCAACCCCCTACCCCCAAGACTCTGAACAAGCAAATATTCACAATGGGAATATGTGGCTTTGTCATATACAGAGAGGCAATAATACTGTATAATCGTGTGTCTGTATTCAAGAGCAGGAATGATTCTTGGAAGAAAATTTGCCTTTTAAGTAGGATCTTTGCAGCATTCAGTGCATTCACATTTTATCAGAGATTGGTGACATGTTCTGTGTCCTGTCCCAGATTTTTTGTAGAGTAAATGATGACCTCCTTTCCAGCTTGCAGAGGTCTAATTTTAACTGTTTTCAAGGAGTTTTAGCAACCTCTGACTAAATACAAAGCCAGGTCCGTTGTTGCTCATTTTTCACACATGAATAAAGTAAATATTGAGTGACAGTAAAATCTTATGAGGAAACTGTGCTGTATATTCACGAAGAAGGAAGTTACACAGAGACGACTAAATGCAAACACATGAAGTCATTATCCACGCAGTTCATGAATGCCAATACAGAGTGATCCGTAGTAATGAATAGAAGTACGGAGAGCATATGGGAACCAATCCCACAGATTTGTACGAGGGTACATTGCCAACATGGTCTAAATCTCCTCCATTTTGGAAGGGGCTTTGGTGGTTTACAGTGGCTTGTCTGACTGACAGCTCCTCATTTTAAAAAGTCTGCAGCCAAACGTGTCTCTCTAGTTCAGTTGTGGAAGTTTCTTACCTACATAGCTAATCACGAATTAATCACAAACCAGGTCCAAGAAAACCCCTCATCAAATTATCCGCTTTAAATCAATCAACCACCCAGTGAGCTTGGACACTGTTGACCTGAATATCATCAAGAGCCTGCATGTGTTGGCAGTAAGTTGAAAATATTGCATTTACAGATGTGGAGATGCTGCGATTCTCATTGTGACTTCCAAATATAACATCAATGATGTAATGGTAAACACTTTGCACAGGTGCATACCAACTACACTGAAGCATTGATACAAATATCCTCCTCTGCATGCTGATTTCGATGCAATGACGTCATTGTTCGATCCTTTTCAGCTGCCTCAAGGGTGACGTCACTTTGAGCGGGCAGAGATGTAAAAAGACACTGTCCAGCCTAGCATTTTGGGATTTCTAAAACAACGCCGATTTTTCCGTCTAATCTAACAGAGGCCAGTTTTCCACAGGGTCTGCCGCCGTGACACCACATCTTATGTTTTGTATAGGGGCAGCTTGTCCAACATGATAGGGAGGAAAAACTAGATGGATAGAGGTGCATCACCCCGGTCTTGTACCAACCTGTTGCCTCTGTAATGCATTCATTAGATTCAGATGGGAATGAACATGGCAGTGTGACATTAAGGAATTTCACAGCCTACATGTGAGCTCTTCTCCTTATTGCATTAATATGCCCCTCATGTTCCATTCAGACAGAGGCTTGTTTTTGTGCACATCACCCATAACCAATGGCTCTGACAAACATACACACAATGACATGTTTGTTAATTGATTTTCACTTTTAATTTACATGAATTAAGGAGAGATACAGTTAGGGACCATCCCAAACCCTGCAAAAAGCACGGATATGACATGAAACTTCAATAAAAATCCAAACCTAGCTAATGTATCATTTAATGGTAAATATCAAATTTAATTACGAACATGGTGAGGAACAAAATAGAGGTTAAATCATTATATGTGCATGACAAACCCAGCTACATTCATCTCTGGATGTTGTCTGACTCTTGGATTTTTATCATTTATTGCAGAAGCCTCTATATTTTTCTCACAGCGAATAACAATAAAATGACCTTGATGGAAAATTAAAGATCATGCATGACTGACACGGTCTGCACAAATCTTCTGAGCACTCACTATTGTCACAAAATATCCAATACCGTAGTGGCTGAAAGGAATAATGTGAATGTTGCTGATTACAGAATCCAAACATCTAAAGACCTGTTGTTGACAGACAAGCCCAAATCCACTGCGTAACTTTCTAGCTTGTCTTCAACCGGAGTAAACCCAGCAGGGGAGGAAGCCGCTACAATTCCCTCCATTGCCCTCAAAGCCACGCTTGCTGTCATTAGTCAATAATTAATTCTGTCCTAGTGTCTGAGATCACAGTAACAGGTTTTAATGGCATCATGTGGTAGAGTAAACATGGCAATCTGTTGCTGCAATCCGCCAGGGAACGGGAGCAGTGGGGCACATTGGGAATCTGAGCCAGTAGGGTGTCAGTTCAAACCCCTGCTTCCAATACTGGAAGGATGGCTTGGAGGAGAGACATGGACGCTGAGCCAAATGTGTTTAGTTAAGTCACTCAAGGGGGGTGGGTCAGGAGGAAATGCCTTGTGACCGTCCTCCCTCCTTCTCACTACCCCTCCAAGTACCCATTCTGCATTTCAATGGACTAACCTGCTGCTGACAGGCAGCAAGGACGATGGAACAAAAATGAGTAACAATGGACAAATGAGCTCGAGGTCTATGAAATTGGATGTAGTCTAACATGAAAGATAAATTCAACAAGTCAGACAAAAAGAGTTTGAGGCTTACCCATTCTGAGATCTGCTGGTTCTCAAGTCCTCTGTCAGATCGCCATCAATGCCGGGGCACAATCTCTAAAGGGTATCTTAACATTAGCCTAGGCATAGGTGCAATGGTAGTGCTGAGGAATGCGGCCAGTCGACCTTTTTCACCGAGGTCTAATTCATCAGTGAGTGCAGAAAAAGAGATTTCACCGCAGCATCCGAGCCATGCCTGCAGCTGGCCAGAGCCTCAATTGTCTGAGAAAATGCTAATGCAGGCTCTCAGTGTTTTCAGTGAAAGACGGCACGCATTGTTCAAGCCTGCATCGGTTTGAAGGGGGGGGTCTTCCCTGCCGCATCACCCTTTTCACTGCTCTCATCCATATTCATCGAGTGGCCTGTCCGTCTGCAGTAGCACACAGGACTGACACCTCGCTTAGCCAATGGGTAGCCTCCACCCTCCAGGACGTCACGTCCCCACCCCCCCGACGCTGGTCCCAAAAAATTGAATTTTCTTCCCTACTCCGCCTCTTTTGACGCAGCACTATAAAGTATGGCAGTCCATTCACTCACTGTTTTTAGTAGAAAGTGACAAAGGTGAAGTGGCTGAGAGAGCGGGCTTCAGCGCTGAATGGAGAAGCATGTAAAGTGACCTTCAACAGTGGCTGAAGAGGTGTATGGATAGCATAAGCAGATAATGAAGGAGGTGGAGGAGGAGTGATCTGAGACGGCGTGCCTTACGCCACCCACCCTCCTCTCCTCCTTTCCCCCACCCCCAATCCCTTAGACGGCCATGTTTGAGAGGGCGGAGGGGCTCATCAACCATTGCAAATGGCAGTGCCGCAGAATGGTGGAGGGGGGTGATGAAGCCAATCACTACGCCTATAAATCTAACACCGAGAGGTATCTTATGTGAGTGTAAGAGCGCAATGTGCATGTGCGTACGTGTCCGTGTGTGCGCGGACACTGGGGGAGTCCAGCTTGATTTAATAAATCATTCCAGGGAACCTTTAAAAAGGACTCCTTTCCTTTCTTCCAGTTTCATCCTCAAATCAAAACCTAACACCGTGGCCCATTCAGATTTGGAGCAAAAAGCATTCCAGAAAATTCTTCCAGCCTCATTCACTGAGAGATGCTCTAGTATATAGACACAGCCTCCCTGTAGACTCCACTCCCTCTCATGGTCTATCTATCTCTCCCTTTCTCTCCGCTTTGCTCTGTCTTATTTTCTATCGCCCTCTCTCAGTCTCTCTTTCACTGCCACCTGGCAAATTCATAGTCCGCTCACGTCACATCGCTCTGCAAGGGCACCTGTGTCCTTCCCACCAAAAATTAAAAAAAAAATACAGCTCACATTCCTGTGCCAACCTTTCCATTAGCAACATTACGAGATCATACCTAATCCCTCAGCTACATAACCTTTTGGATGGTGCTTGCTTGCCAGAAACATGGGCTCAGAGTATGGGTAATTAGAAAGAGAAATTAATGAAAGATGTTCATTTTGAGGAGAGAAGGGCAATGCTGATAAAAGAAGAGTAATTTCCCTCATTCAGTGCAGCTGAATTGTCCACAGCTCTAAATGCACAACGAGGGGCTCAGCTTTGAAAGAGCACAGGCTTTCTTCTCTTTGTTGTAACTGCCAGTCATGTTAATGATCAGTTCGGTAGGAATAATGTGATCAATATCAGACATAGTCAAGGGGTTGGTGATTACAGGGATTGCTGAGGACTATCACGCTGTCTAACACTACTGCCAGACAAGCTGTGTGGTTGCTATGTGACATGAAATGCATGTAGATCACATGAAATGGGTGGTAATGTTATAACACATTACATAAAGCCCAAGCCGACAGGATACAAACCATCTGTTTGGTGTAGGCATCAGTCTAAATGGTCCGAATCTACATTTGAGCGTGTTGGTTTAGCCTGAAAGTCTTTGCATTCACTTAAAAAGATATGCATGCTTCAATTTAGACACTTACTGCATTCGAATGTCCAGTAGATAAGGTACCATTTCATATCTAACAGCCCATTATGGTGAGTGACTTCATGCTAATGCATTTTAGACAGCACTAAAATAACCACAGGCTTCTTTTTGTATCTAAAATATAATGGTGGTTTGCAGAACATGATGGGACCCATATAAAACGAGTGGTTTATGAATCACAAATGGCCTCTGCAGTCTTACTACTACAGTTTAATGGCTATTAAAACAAATAAATATAATTTTAAAAGAAAATGAAGTGTGTATGAAAAGAAATAAAGAAAAAATGTGTATAAAACTGTTTCATTAAATGCATAGTGTGTGATTCCTGCCACTAGGGGTCTCCTTGTCAAATCTGTAATAAAAGGTGTAACAGGAAACATTGCGTGGGATCATGGGAGTTCTTATTTTTGCGATATCGACGGGAATGAAATTAAGTTTACGGACAAGGTAATGTATGAAAGAATTATTGTCATCATGTTTAATTATGTCCATAAAATTAGGCATTAACATCAAAGACAAAAGTAGACTTGAGTGAATTCAAATATTTGATATAACCAGTAAAATCTATACTCCATAGTCTATGTCTGTTACTCAGTGTCGTTTTAATACAATTCATGACTACTCATGTTGGGGGTTTTTTTCTTATATTTGATGGGCATCTATGGTACTCATTCTGTATTTGCAACTTTCAGTGCATCCATCTTTTATTCTTCAAGTCTGACAAAAAAAATGTCAGTTTGGGGATAACAAAGTCATGCTTACCAATTCTGGTTTTTCATTATTTATCTTAATTAAGTGATCAGGTATTCATTGCAGACAGGAGCTTGTTTTGGGGGCCATCTGGAACACCTTTCCCTCTACAAAACCGGCAGCCTCTTGAGACTTCGATACTGCAGCTTTCAAATGTTGTTTTGTTCAACACCACACAATTAAATGTGCAGCTCCAGACTGGAGGTAGAACGGTGCGGGTATGATACAGAGACGCCTTAAACGAACAGGAAATCAGACTGGTAAAATGGTGTGTAATACGATTACAGAAATGACAGCAGTAAATAGTCAGATCGAATTTCTCAGAGAGAATTATGTACTTAAACTATTTATTAAGATTTTCCAAATGCAATTTCCACATCCCCTAGCCATTTGTATCACCTGGAAATTGGTTTGGATGATCACAGTGCAGCCTCTGTGCTGCAGCTGAATGACTGAACACTCTCCTGGATGCAGGAACACTTTGTGACTCCCCCATTCAGCAGTGTTTTTCGGGGTGCTAATGGACATATGTGGGCTGAATCTTCTATAAAATCCTGTCTGGTGGTACAAGGGTCCTTATGTGCCTTGCTGAAATTACATTTCTGAGGCACAGCAAAGATGCAGTCATCCGGTTAGAAATAGGATGTAATGCTGCTATCATCAAATGGCAGAGTGTGTGGGATACAAAGACAGACAAAGCAAACGGCAAAAACATATGGTGAGGAAACTGCTAATTCTCCGTGGATATCCAATTAACATTAAGTTCTTGAATAAGTGGTCCCTATGAGCCGCAGAGCATTACAATCAAAGGCTGAAATAAGATGTACAGTGACTAGTGATTCAGCCGTCATCCTCCCCACTGACATCTTAGGGATGAGTAATAAGCATGTGTGTAAACTCCTCCTCACCCGTTCACCAGCTTTTAGCAAATTAAACTTTAAATTACAATTTATGTGCTTAAATGTGGCAGTATTGTTTCTATAATTGTCCTTTAAATAAATGCCACTATCCCAATATTTGCCCTCTTTCTGTGATTGACACTATTTAATATGTGGAGGTTGTAGTTTATTTAATGCAGAGACACTAATGGTAAAAAAAAAAATGTTAGCGTTTCTGCACAGAAAGGGGTCGTAATTTATCAGCAATTGACAAAATATGCTACACCACCCACTCTCTGCTTGTTGAACCCTAATGTGTTTTTAATTTGCATTACAGTAATTAAGAATTTTTAACTTCGCCATAATTTCTCTCTGTAAATGTCGGTTTAATTGGAGCGTCGTCTATTTTATCATGTCAGTCTACAGTCTGTACAAATGATTACATCACCTTATCACAATTTTGGAGGCAATGGCATTTACTTTGCATAAAATAGCTAGACATCACTTATAGAAATGCTATATTTCTGTCACTAGTTCCATATTATTCTCAGATTCAACGCTGCTCTTTATATCATCTCAATGCATGCACTTTTTTCTATTTGCACTTGTTTTATTCATTTGTGTCCAATCTGTCAAGATGCTTTACTTTCTTTGCCACCTGTGCAATTTTTGGTCACAAAAAAAATTGTTATTTTTATTTGTGTGCTCCAATGCTCTTCTTCATTGGGTGTACTGTCAACATATAGAAGTGGCATGAATGGAAGAGAAAAAGAAAATCACATTGTTAATCAAAGTTATTACTTTGCCAGTCTTACTTATCTACTATAATTTTCTGGGTGATTATTTTATCTACCTCCAGGTACAAATAAAGCTACCTGAATTATAGCTGCAATGATAAATCAATTAGTTGTCAACTGCTGAATTGTTGAAGTATTTTGGTCATCAATAATGGATCGACTGACTGGAGCTTCTTAAAGGATAATATTTTCGTGCTCTATGACAATAGGTAAAAAATCTTTGGGTTTTTGACCAAATAAGACATCAGAGGACAAGATTTATGCATCTTTTCCACCAACATTAGACATTTTATAAAAACAACCTGAAATTATTTACCAAGTAAATGACTGACAATGAAAACAGTCCTTAGTTGCAGAACAAACTGAACTTAAAACTTTTCCGCTCCCAGTTGAGAAGGCCTAAAATGTGGTCCTTGATGACAGAGTTACAGAAATACTAAACAGATGCATACATTTGGCACCGACTGTAATCTATAAATAACATTAATTTAACAGGAATCTTGGCTTCATGTGGTGACGATGAGTGTGTAAGTGCAACAGGGTTGGATGATTTTCACCTGTTTGCTATCCTGCTCAGCTCACCTCCATATTTGTACACAAATAGCTGTGGTTGGCAACTCCAAACCAGTTTCAGATTTTACGAGTGCTCCCAGTCCTGAACCGGAAGGAAGTGTGTGAATAAAGTGTAGTATCACGACACAGTCCATCATCTGGCTGAAGTGAACACAGCAGCTCGAGTTTGTTTACAAGATCAGACTGGCCTGTCCAAGATCAGAGAGGCTCAGTTTAGGAAAAACCACAATCACTGTTGGATTTAGGACTATTAGGCCCTTAAAGTACTAGGAACCAACCAGGATCCATTTCAATGACAATTAGAGTGAGTTACTGTTTAGCTCTGGTCAAAGCCCTCCAGCTGAGCAGCTCCTTAACTACAGGAGTTAGAACTTTTGATTCACTGATTCTGGAGGAAATTTCACTGAGCTTTATTTCCGTCTCCAAAAATGCCTCCACACATAAATTCAGGGAATATTTAGATTTATGTCCGGCCTCTGTATAAGCTGCAAGCAATCCTTCCCTGAGACAAATGTGAGCATGTGAGATAAACGTAAGACTAGTGCAATTGGAAAATTAGTGCTTGTGCAATCAAACAGTCATCAGTTCTGCAGTGAGTGAAAATCAAACCTCCAGATGTGGACCAGGAGGGTGATTGGGTTCAGATTCACAGCTGACCTGACTCAGTCTCCCTGCTGGATGTGCAGCACATGAAGTAACAGCCATATAAAACACAGTGTCTGAAAGTGCCAAGAGCACAGGTGCAGCATGTTAAAGCCTCACGCGCCCTAAATCAGCTTTTTATGCTGCAAAAAGAGCTTCTCCTGCATGGATCAGGCGTGAGGCTGTACGGGGATGGGCTTTGTTTTTTGCTGTGACGCTTTCATCAGTACATGCAAAAAAGGCTCCTCCGGCATGAAATCAGACTTCATGTGGAGGTGCTGGATCTAGTTGTGTGTCCTTCTTACCTCCTGTGTTGGTGCGCTTGGTACAGCCGGCCTCCTCAGCCGGAGTTTCCAGCGGTCGTTTACGGGAGTCCGGGTTCTCAGCCTCCATATGGGTCTGCTGCAGACTGTGGAGGTTAGGATTTGAGTAAATTCCGTTATGGTCCACGGCTGCTCCGCCACCACCGGCCATCATCATCTTTCCCCGCGCCAAGCTGTAAATAAATTTGCGCTATTTCCCCCTGACACGCACACACAGCGCCCTCACCACAACATAGCCTGATAACGCGCACCGCGGATTCAACGACAAGTTTTTGGGTTCTCGCTTCGGTCTCCAAACGGTCTCCAAGGGATCAAAATGCCAGACAAGACCGGGGGATCGGGGTCTCCTCTTTCCGCTGCTCCGCGTCCCTCACAGATCTAAATATAAAAAGCCCATTGAGTGAAACGCGCTCCTTCTGTACGCGCTCACCGTCGTTCCAACAGCATGGTCCTTATTGTTGACGCGCAAAAGAAATCAGCACAACAACAGTGTGAGGATCCGATCAGCCATTAAAACAAGTGCAACAGCTTCGGAACAGGCGGCAGGAAGATATTCACCCAAGTCATCTCAGCTCCGTGTTTCTCTGTTAAGTCCTCAGTGTGATAAGTGCAGCTGTTGTTATTGTTGCCTTTGTAGTGCAAGAGGAGGGAAAAAAAATATAGTTTGAAGGCTCCGGAGTGGACTACAGTGCCACTGACCGGCCAAAAAGACGAGGCCAACACAGCAAAGATCATCTGATGTCAAAACCCCAGACAGCACAGTGTGTGTGTGAGTGTGTGTCTATGTATGTGTGTGTGTGAAGGCTGCTTTTCCTGCTTCAGATATTCACTTTTTTTATTTTACTTTACTTTTTCCTGAGCCTCTAATTAAAATAAACCAGTTCCATTCATCCAGATTTGCAGAATACTATACTTATGTTCAATTTAGTGCCTCAAAATATTATATTTTACTCTTTTTTTTTTTTTGCACATCTCCCAAATGTATTCACCTGTTCCCCATAATAGGGACTATTTGTGTCTCCTTTTCCATGTGAAATAAGCTGATTTCAACACATCCAGACCCAAACATGTAATTTATTATCTGCAAATTACAGCACACTATTTACACCGTTTTATAATTACATATTCCCGAGGAGCATATCCCTCATTACAGGTGAAGATAACATTTATCAATGCATTTATTAACATAATGAGCTCTTTGATGACGGAGGGTGTGTGTCTCATAAGGCAGATGTGGTTTTATTAAGAGGTGTGTGTTTGCTTTTTTTTTTTTTTTCCCCCAACCATAGCTGCATTTAATCCCAAATCACACACTTTCACCTGTAAACAAGGCTTCTTCTGACTCACACAGACAAACTAAATGCACTTCTGATCTGTGAACTCCTTCTCTTCTGCTTCTTGAGCTCCATCCGATTCCAGCTCGGAGCCAAAGCCGGAGGTCGTCAGTGCTGACACCCTCTGGGAAAGGCGTTCAAGGACCAAGTCGGCCGTGCAGGTGAGACTGTGCTGAAAGGAGAGGGAGCACAATGTAACATCAAATATTCACAAAGAAATGAAAACAGACATGACATATTTCCACTCTGTCAGCACTGAGCATCGCTTTGGAAATGAAATAGAAGCTGTCACATGGTGTTTATGACTGTCAGCGCTTAAAGGATGATTTTTAGTCAGATTTAAGACCAGGTTTTGGACATTTATTTTTGTCTTATGCTAGTATTGTAAGTAAGAACAATAAATATCAATAATTGGAGTGATATGATTATTAGACAGTAGGTTAATGTATATTTTGTGTATTAAGTATAACAGTATCAGCTCTTCAACATTAGAAAAGGTGACAAAAGCAGCACAGCGTGACTCATTAAAGATGGATAAATGGAATTAGATTAGGCCTAATGTCACGGTGACAAAATGAAAAAACTGAGGGGACTTAATGATAGGTATTTATTGCATGACAGAAATATGAGACTATGATGGTGCGAGTTGTTTCAAGGAACAAAACTTATATTTTTCAGAAGAAAGCATTTTTTTCAAGTAGTTTTTGTTCGGTCTCTGGTCCTGTTAAGTATGTGGTATTTGCCTTTGATAGAAAGCATCGATAACAAACCACCACAGATGACAAGAGCAGACCTTAAATAATTTCTTCTCTATATGTATAAAATCATGGAAAAAATCATTCTTAGACCATCAAAAGTCATCAAAAACAATTGTCATGCATTCAAGTACTAACTCCTGTGTGTATCACGTGACTAAAATGGGCGGCTGTGGTTGTAATCCACTGGTAAATCCCAGTAGGGTCTGGTAGCACCTTGCATGGCAGCAGCCGCCTACTGGTGGGTGTGTGTGTGTGTGTGTGTGTGTGTGTGTGTGTGTGTGTGTGTGTGTGTGTGTGTGTGTGTGTGTGTGTGTGTGACTGAATAGGTGAATGTGAGGCTTTGTAAAGCTTTGGGCACCATGAAGGTGTAGAAAATGTGCTATAGAAGTTCAGTCCATTTACAATCAAAACAGATAGAAAAGAAAACATGGTGTGGCTCACAGAGCTTACAAATACACTACACCTTGAAAAAATAAGATATGCCATTAATGGTTATATGAATGATTTTGAACAACTCTGGCAAACTCTACTCTCACATCTTGGAATAATTTCATTTAGCAGTCAGGGGTCAGGGAAGGGAGGTTTTGGGATTTTTGTGTTGGCACTCACTCATAATGACTGATTGACATTTGTTTAATTATTCATTTGTTTATTTTCTTGATGCTGTTTGTTCTCTAGCTTGCATTTTTTTTTCTTTTTCTTTTTAGTTTTAGTTTTGTTTTTCTGTCAATTTATCCATCCTGCTTCATGGACTCCATCCATTTAATTAACTGACTGACTGTTTGTGGTTATTTTTGTTGCCTCCTCTAGGAGCACTGTGAAACAAAAATGAGGCATACGTCTTGTCTGGCCTGCACACTGCTTTTTGTTCTTTGCTTCTAATAAAAAATATTTGAAACAGAAAAAACATGGAATGCCTAAAAGCACTGTTTTTGTCAGTACAATGCCATAGATACTGATGTAAGAACTGAAGTGATTTTGGTTTTTATCAAGAAAACATGGAAAATGTCTAGATATCAGCTCTGAAGTTAAACTATCATTAGCTATTTTTGTTGGCATCATTATATTTGTCTGAACAAATCTACCTTTAGTTGTACCAGGCATTAAAATGAACAAGAAATTGAAGAAAACAAGGGTGGTCTAAGTATTTTTTCTGCGACTGTATTTCTGTAGTTTCTGCTTCTCTTTCAGCCTGCAGAGGTCACTAAATACTTCACACTCCTTTAATCTGATTTTTCCACTAAAAGGTACTACCTGTTCTCAGTTAAAGACGTGTCCTTGTAAATAGAACTATTAATTATGCAAATAATGCATTAAAAATAGGTGACGTCTCAAATTTCCAAGTCAAGGACGACAAAAGGCTCTCATTTCAATTATTTACTTGGCCTACATCTCAATAAAAGTACTGTGTGCAGTCATTAATATGGACGGGGGTTAAACTAATACAAAGCTAAATCTCAATGAGAATTAGTCTGGGATTTCATAGTGAATTTTTAATTACCAATTGCATGGAACAAAATGGCTGTGGATGGAATTGGACAGAACTACAATCAGTTAGAGCAGTGACGTGTAGAGCAATGATCCAGGTGGTGAATTAAACTTACATAATTCTTGCATTCAGGGGTTTAACTGATGGGAGGATTTGTGGCCGCTCTGACGTATGGGATTACGTTTTTGGCCACCTTTTTTAAAAGTTTTTTTCGAATTAAAGCTGTTCGCTAGATGGCAATAAGCAGAGATTATGTTTTGGTTTTTTAAAATGGTGTTTTTATTGTCATTCTCCTCATCATTTCCCACTTTACACCTCCTCCAGTCATCTTACATCTTATCCCCTCCCACAGAGATGTGAGTGGAGGAGGCGAAACAACACAAGCCATCAGCACCTCAAGTCATTCTAAATAATAAAGTCAGTCTAAATAAAGCCCAGATTGGCCATCTCCAATTTACTTCATATTTTCAGGAAATAATGTAAACAATAATGCAAATCTGAAAATGTTTCTTCATGTCTTTCAGAGCAGCTTACCTCCATATTGAACCACATCAGATCTGTCATATTTTGGGATTTATGGCTCATGTTGTAGTGCTATTATGATGTCTTTGTATTTTCCTACAAGAGCAACTCCTCTGTCATCCATCACGAACTAAAAGCATCTTTTTCTGGACCACTCATTCAGCGTCAGACCACATTTTCACTTCAGTCCCTTAAAAACTGGCTTTGATAAAAGCTTCAAGTTTTATATGGTGTTTCGTAGGAATGATAACATTAAGTGTGATGTAAATCAGAGATGGTCAGTCCATACCATTTTCTAAAATCTAGCGATTTAAATGGATTTATGGAAATATTAATTTAACATGACATGTAACATCTGCAACATGTTTTGTTAGATTTACTGCTGTGGTTTATGAGTGTTCATGTAAACTTAAGCCCTGGTCCATTTGTTTCCAGTCGGAATCAGTTTAATGTAACAAAACCCAATCGATTAGCCGATAGCAGAAGCTTCATTCATACAAAACCAAGTTATTATCAGGAAACAGCAAAGACGAGACAAAAGTGATAGTCATTGTTTCATAATGCAACCTTTATTTTTGCTCTTTGTCTCATTCAGTGAGTTTTAGCAGCAGAGAAATGCTTGTACTGTTGGATCTGCTTAGTGTTAGCTTAGCGCTGCAAGGTTTGTCTCATTGGTCTGTTGTTTCACGAAATTATTCATGACATACACTGGTCTCAAACTGTTAGCTTGTTTTAGATATTTGCCCATTTCAATGTTTGTTGTTTGAATTGTGTTCTGTTTTCTGAAAACTGGGTTTGTTCAGCCTTTAGCTCACAGGTGTCAAACATGCGGCCTGGGGGCCAAATCCGGCCCGCCAGTGGGTTCAATCATACCCCTGGGATGAATATGTAAAATACAAAAATTACACTGAAGATATTAACAATCAAGGATTTTAAAATCATTTTAGGTCATTTCGATCTAAAGTGGATCAGAACAGTAAAACACTACCATAATAACCTAAAAATAATGAAAGCTGCTCATTTTTCTCTTTAAGTGTAAAAAAAAAAAAGTACAATTACACAAAAATGTTTACACTAACAAACTAGCCTTTTATTTAAAAAAGTGAATAACCTGGAATCTCTTAATAGAAGTATGTGGAATTTTAATAATATTCTACCTGTTATTAAATGTTTTGTGTATTTATAGATGCACTGTGATCTGTGAGTTGTGATTCATATGTATAAATGATAAACTAAGGTGTAATATTGTTGACATTGCACTTATTTTACTTAAGAATTTTCTGGTTGTTCATATTTGTTCATGTTACATTTGAGTACAATTCATAGATGTAAACATTTTAATTATGGTATTTTATTTTTTCACTCAAAAGCTGTCATCCTATTATCTATATTATTTCATTGGTCTGGCCCACTTTATACCATATTAGGCTGTATGTGGCCCCTGAACTAAAATAAGTTTGACACTCCTGGTTTAGCTGATGTTCCTCTGGTTACAGGGATGTATAGAACGTATATACTGATACAAACGTAGCATAACATCACTGTCACGCATATATTGATTTAATACACACATGACACAATTACTGATTTTAATTAAGTAAAGTTTCATTTTTGAAAGTCCTGTCCCTGCCATAGTTTTATAATCCACATGTGCATCACATTGCTGCTTTTGCATGTTAAATATTCACAGAAGTGAAAAAAGTTTATCCTCTTTCATGGTTCCTCCTCTGTGTTCGATCAACATTTTTAAACAAACATTCTTAAACAAAATGCAGAAATCGAGGAGGTGAAAAATAGAGAAATAAGAAGCCTACAGGGCATAAGGAGAATCATGAATGCTCGTTTGTGGATTTCAAAAGGTTACAAATAGTCTTAACTTAAAACACATTCATTAAACCCATTTGGTGTCACAGTGGAGTGAAAATGTTAAATGTTTCCGTCTGGGTCCGTTTCTTTAAAACATGCTCTCCTCTAGTGGGCATAAGTATTTTAATGAACGGATTTGACTTGGAAATTTGAGGTGTGCTTCCTTTTTTACATATTTCTTTTTTTTTCTTTTACTGAGAATCTCATTATTAGAGCACAGTCTCCTCCTGCACTACACTGTTCATTATGCTAAAATACAGAACAGTGTCAGGAAGAACAGCAGAGGCAAACATCCCGAGGGCAAGCTAAGTGGTAGCTTTAACCGACACAATATTGCTTCATACCTGTAAAATGTGCAGCCCCTTCAGCGTGAGGACGGCCAGCTCTCGCAGCCCATCTCCTGTCAAGTCTAAGTAGATGATGGACAGCAAGGGACTCTTGAAGCTCCGCCTCCACTGCAGCTGAAACTGTCCGTCTCCTCCTGCGACTGCCGGCTGGAATTTGTAACAGAGAAGTTCCTGCAGAGCAAACAGATGTAAGACTATTATCAGTTATTTGCAGTAATGCCAAACCCAGTTCAGATATACTTAATCCAATAACCTGCTTAACCTGTTAATCAATTCTTGGAACTACCAACCTCTCCAGCTTTATTTGGTATGATGAAAATAAATCTTGTTTTTCATTTTATTTATCCTATACATATGTGATTGAGATCCAGATCTCTTATTCCAGGGAGCCGTGGTCAACTAACGTCATCGAGAGCAAAAGACAACATTAAAAAAATACAAATGTAGAATAAGAGAAAGGTGAAGAAGGCAAGAGAGAAATTAACTAGACCATACCAGTTTTAAACTACAAAAGCACTCGGAGAGTGCAGACCAGAGTGCTGTACAGGAAAACAAATAAATAACTGAATAAAATACAAGAAAAGATTTTAAAAAATAAAAAAATAAAATCCGTACAATCTGTGTTTGTATTTTTTTAAGGTAGTGTTTGTACTTTCCTCCACTAGATGGCGCTGAATGACCTCATAATCAGATCTAAGCCGCCATGCCCTATCTTGCAATGATAAAGAATCCTTTTAAAAAATTCCTGGATCCAGATGGTGATCCAGATCGCCTCCAAAATGTAATCACCTCTTCCTTGACCCAGAGCGGACATATCCTGAAAATTTCATCAAAATCCATCAGTATCATTTTGAGTTATGTTGCTAACAAACAAACAAACAAACTAGAAAAGCACTCAGAGAGCGCAGATCTCCACCAAGGTAGTGTTTGTGCTTTTTTTGTTTGCTTGTTTTTTTTAAGGTAGTGTTTGTACTTTCCTCCCCTAGATGGCACTGAATGACCTCATATGCAGATCTGTGCCGCCATGCCCTATCTCGCAATGATAAAGAATCCTTGAAAAAATTCCTGGATCCAGACGGTGATCCGGATCGCCTCCAAAATGTAATCATCTCTTCCTTGACGGCAGAGCAGACATATCCTGAAAATGTCATCAAAATCCATCCATAACTTTTTGAGTTATGTTGCTAAAAAACAAACAAAAAACCCACAAACCCTGGCAAAAACATAACCTCCTTGGCGGAGATAAAATAAGGACACTGATTGTTTGGTGTTGATTTTTTTCTAATAAGTTTCATATGTCATCTCCTAAAGGTAGGATCAAGTTAAACGTAAGTCTTCACAATAGCGTCCTGCATTCTACTAACATATCAATTCTGCCCAAAAGTGGCCAAAGATGCCCAGATGTATCACACTGGTCAAATCTGTTAGTGCTGCTTAAGCTGCTGTTTGAGAAACTGCCTCCTACAATGCATTGTTTCCACTGAATTCTTCAGCTTCTTATCAGCTAAGACTAAGAAGATGGTAATTGTAATCGATACAGCAGCATTAACTTGTTGATGCTTAAGGCTCCCAGTAAACTCAGAGATGAAGCGTTAAGACCCTAAACACTTTGAATTTATTCCATTATTTGTGTATTTATATCTCTCTGTGTCATTGAATTTCTCTGAATACTATCTTGTGTGGTGTTTAAGGCAGAGTTAGACAGAATAAAACCTTCAACCATGCTGCCCTTCTTCTTGGAATAATTTACAGAAGGACCTGAAACTGTCAGAGCTGCTTATGTCGGAGACATTTAAGTCAGTTACAGTGTGAAAACAGCCCCTTGGTGAATGTGACTGCTCCAGAATTTGTACTGAAATCTTTTTAGAACACGTCCTTTATTTTATATTGCATATAAATAGATAACCTATTGTACTGAATCATTTATAGAGTGTGAAAGTTGCTTGTTCAAGGGTTCGTACACAATTTTCAAGGTCAAATTCAAGCACTTAAGGGTCATTTTCAGATTTTTCCAGCACAGCACTGGGGTCAAATACATATCTGCAGGAATACATATGCCCATGATTATTCAATCATTCATTCATTCATTCATTCATCTTCTGAATCCACTTTATCCTCACGGGGTGCACGTGCCTAATTTTTTCATTTTTTAATCAGTGATGTACGTTGTAATATACTATAAACATCTAAAATTATGTTTCATAATAGTAAAAAGTTTAGAAATTAAGAGAGAACACAAAGTTTTATCCAAAAAAAGGGAATCCACTTGGCGTTCTTCAAGCACATTCACACTGAGCCAAAGATTGAGATAAAAATGTACCTGGAATCAACCTGAGAACATCTGGGAATTTTCTTTTTTGACAAAGTTTTATTGTTCAAAATGTATCACCTCTCTAGAAGTAGCTTTGGCCTGTCATCTAACCTGGTGGAGTTAATAAATAAATAAAATCACATGAGAGTTAGAATTGCAAGCACTTAAACTAAAATTCAAGCACTTTCTAGACCTTGAAAACAATATTGAAATTCAAGCATTTTCAAGGATTTCAAGCACCTGTACGAACGTATTCTGTCTGTATTTACAATGTTTAGGTCCTTCTTGAAATATCAGTTTTATTATATCACATAATTAAGGCCATGGGAAGTAGGGGTGCACAGGGTTCTGCAGTACCACCCCTCTGGCCCACAGGACAAAACATTCCAAATATATATATTAGATAATTAAATAAAGTCACTGATAAATCAATAAAGACCTATGATCTAATTATTGTTTGTTAGTTAGTATTCTAAAGTCAGTTTAATTTAGGCTGACAAATTTTCCTTGTAGATTTAAGATTTCCTACTTTACGTGTGCATGACTTAGATGCCTTAAAACCTGGTTGAGGAGCAGCATGACCCAGAGGAAGCTGACACACCTCACAGTCATGCACGTGCACGCAGACATTGTGGAACAGCTAGACATACAAGAGGTGGTGAAAACTTTCATCAGTGTTACCTCGGATCACAAAAACACATGTAGGCCATCAGCGTAAGGTATGTGCACCTGCTACAACAGTAAACCCAAAGTGCAATGAGTTAAAACGCAAAGGTGGAAACGCCTCTGAAGAGTTTCTGAAAATAAATGACAGTAAATGCTAGGATGTGAAGAGCCTCCTTTTGACCGAATGAAAAAACATACATGTAAATTGTGGGAAAACACTGTTGTTTGGAAAGTAATAAAATATGACAAACAGTAACCCTTTCAGAACCACGGACAGCACCGCTTACACCCCTGTCACCTGTCACAGACTCATCTGTCAGTCTCTAATTTGAGCATCAAATTTCATCGCACAAAAAAAATCCTAGTGTTTCTATTGTTAATCAGCGAAAGACTTTTAATGAGAGGGGAGACGATTCATTTCCCGCCCCACGTCAAATCCCACTCAGACTCGCCATAAATAAGTCTACCTGCTCATCATCACCTTAGTTTGAAGAAAAATATATCCATTCTTTTCCTTAAGTATTATTTATCAGTAGTCCATGCTCTTAAAGTAGTCTATTTTGTAAATCTTGCTGTCCGATGCCAGTAGCCTATACAGCTGCTAGTGCTTTGGATTATTGTCTACTTTGTGAGTGAAGAGTGGTTGGTACTTGCTGCTGTATTGTGTAAATCTGGCTTTTCTGTCAGTGTCAGTCAGTCAGTCATTTGTCTTATTTTGTGTAGCCTGGTTTTTTCATTAATATTATTTATGTATCAATCTCACACAAGTAATATCACATTCATAGTCAAACAATGTATTTTCATCAAGTGAAAAAGCTAATTGATTTTGTGACACCATTAGCATGATTCTCACAGCACCCCTCAAATGAAATGGGTTCCCACAGCTATGCACATAATAATAATAATAATAATAATAATAATAATAATAATAATAATAATAATAATAATAATAATAATAATGGGATTGAATACAATCTTTTGTATTTATACAGTGAATTATCGGTCTATACCCATTGTATTCAGTGTCATTTTATTAAAGGCACCACAAGTGATGAAGACATGATTGAAGATTATACCAACCTGTCCGTATGTTCCCAGCAGCACTTCCTTCTGCCCGTCAAAATCCAGATCAATGACAAGAGCGCTCAGCACCGCATCCCACTGATCACTTTCTGAAAGGCACACGGAGCGAGACAAGCCGTGTTCCTGCACATTTCTGAAAAAAAAATACAAATCCATTTAGAACAACCTCACATCCTCCGCCGAGGTGTTCACAGTGACCGCTAGAGCTGGGTATCATCCAAAAAACATGAGATAGCGGTACTAATGCCCTGGCTTTGATACTGGTTCTTTTTTCTGTGCCAATTTTCCATTTAAGGAAAATAAAATGACATTACACATACAAAATGACATATGCGGTCAACAGCAAGAGACAACTACTTTTTCTCTTTTTTTTTTCAATTGACTTGTGTCGTCGCATAATAATTCAACTCATTAGTTTTAGGTTTCAACACCCTGGTAACTACTTTTCACAATAAAAAAAGTTTCTATTAGTCTGACTTGGATGGGATTTATTCATCAGGTAGATACAGTGGCTATAAAGGTCTGTACACTACTGTTATATAATGTAATCTAATATAATCTAATGTAATTAGTGCTGCCAAATCAGATTAATCACAGGGTTGGTGCAGATTAATTTTGATTAATCACAATTAAACATCATTAATTTTTAATCTATATTAATCACATTTCTTTTTGCATGAGTAAATTGACTCAAGAAAGAATGGAATGTATGTGCATTTATTGTAGCCTATTTGTTGCAAGCTGGGCGATGCCTTAGACAAAGTGCTAGCAAAATCCCAGACTAACATATGCTTCGGCTTAATGTGGTCTTTTAAGATGGAAGTGCTTTGGTGAAAAGAAAACTCCTTCCTGCAGAGTGCGTATAATACTTTATGTCAGTCGATTGTTCCATCTTTTTTGTCCTCATATTTCCATCCAGAGGGCCTACGTGTTTAGTGTCTTCCATCTTTATGGGTTAGTTCTGCTGCCTGTCACTGCTGATTCAACCGCCCATTTGCACATGCATGACACTAACTCTACTTGGATAAACTGCCTGATATGTGGTGGCAGAGATTTTCAGAGTCATTCTGTGCTGCAGATGGGTTAATTGCATTAAAATTTTAAGAAAAGATGAATTATGATGATGGATTAATCCAGGTATGCATTAATTTTGACAGCCCTAAATCTAATCTAATCTAATCTAATCTAATCTAATCTAATCTAATCTAATCTAATCTAATCTAATAACAACCATATGGCTTCATTTTAGATGAGAATTATGCCTGTTCACATGTGGATCGATCTCTATCTGGTACTCGATTAGATCAGTCTCACATTTCAGGTTGTTTTTCAGTTGACTTTCACAGTTTATCGGGTTACATTAAAGGTGGAAAAAGTTCTGAAATCATTCATCTTGTTCTCTGTCATTTTTTACCTCCGCCAAGGAGGTTATGTTTTCATCGGTGTTGGTTTGTCTGTCTGTCTGTCTGTCTGTTAGTAAGATAACTCAAAAAGTTATGGACGGATTTTCATGAAATTTTCACAGATTGTGAAATGGGGTATCCTACAGATGATTAGATTTTGGTGGTGATCTGTACATTCAGCGCCATCTAGTGGATGAAAGTACAAACACTGCATTGGCGGAGGTCTGCACTCTCTGAGTGCTTCTCTAGTTTCATTATGTCATTGTTCCACTATTGTCTCCATATACTCAACAGTAACATGTGGAGCCAGGCACAACAAGCCCCGCCCCTCACACATATTGTAGTTTTTTATTTTGGCATCGCTCCAGCTGATGCCATCATATCTATACATGTACTGATGTCGGCATACATCAATTGCCTCTACACTGTAAACCCAGATTTTGATTCAACTGAAAGCGATCAGTTCATTTTACTTAAATATGTCTAATTTAATGACATTACTTATTAATTCTGAGTAAACTGCACTTTTTAATTGCCTATCTTATTGTAATTATGTCTTTGAGTTCAAACAACTCGATATCATTAAGTTTTGCCTGTTACTAATAGCAACGCATTGACGTCACCCACGTAGACACAAATGCATTGTGGGTACTTGACATTTTACTCATTGTGTTCTGTTTAATGTGCAGGGGTTCAAGGTGGAGGTTATGTTAATGTTTATTTATGTTAATATGTCTGTTTTACAACATTTATTGGCCTTTTTATGTTTATTTTTTATTTTATTAATGACACCATTTGTCAAACCTAGAGACAGAACATTGCTGAACCTGTCAGCTGTTCACATGTCGCAGTAATGATACCTGAATCCTTTCAAAGTAAAACTAATATCTACAACTTTACAATCTCAATATTCTTCTTACATCAGGTAAGTGCAACAATACTACCCTTAATTCATTTTAGTCACCTCAGAAATTACAATAAGAGGTTTCTGAAAATAAGCTCCCGTCCCTCACTTACGGACCCGTTCTTTAAACTGAGCATCGTCACTTCCTGTAACTTGGTTATTAGTACATTCACTTTAAAAGTTCTCTTCCATTCCATTTCGGGCTCAAGTACATTGAACGTAGTCCACTTCACTAATTAAACTAATGCTTCACTGCTTAAAAAATTTAAGGCAACAAGTTACCTTGATTATTTTTAAGTAAAGTCTACTCTCTGGGTTTACAGTGTGTATATATGTGCCAAGTTTGAAGTAAACTGAAGCAAAATTTATGTTTTTAATCGACATTTGAAATTTCACCCATTCTAAGTAAATGAAAGAAAAAGAAGATTTTAGAAATTCATACAATTTCTTAACTTTGACCTAAAGTTCCCAAAATATAACGTCATCTACTCTGGATCACTGGCAATCTATAAACCCAGTTTGGTATGAATTCAACCAATAGTTTTTCTGCTAGAGCATTAACAAACAAACAAACTGAACCAAATACAATACTCTTTGCCTCCCCTCAGGGGGCGGGGCAATCATGCAGATTTGTCAGTCCGCCAAAAAGTTCTAGTCATTTCATACCCAGCCCTACAACAATAGGATGAAATGTTTCTATGTTCATCTGGTGCTGACCTGTAGACAACGGCCATTTCTATCGTACTAGTCACCAAAAGGTTGTAGCCTCCCGTTTCTATGCCTGGAAAAAAAAACAAACAACCAAAAGTATTTCAAGTTTACTCCAGATTTCAACAGTGATGACATATGTAAGATACACAGCACAAGCAAAAGGCAGAAAATAAACAATCTGGAGTAATAAAACTACAACAGTGCAGTCACATACTTTCCTCTGCACCGGGTCGGCGTGGCTCAGGTCTGCAGCTCAGAGGAAATAACAGCACTGTAGAAATTGGACTGTCAAACTGCACCCGCCAGCTCTGCAAAACATCTGACACAAACACACGGCGCTTTATAAGACCGGCTTCAGCATGATGAGATGTCACACCTTTGTCTCACTTAGACTGAATCTCATCTCGCAGGTATATTTCCTCTCATCTGTTGTTTCTAATCTTTGCATTTCAGATCAGGAGGGAATATAGCAGAGAAATGTGTGATGACAGAAGTGTGACAGAGGTGACCCACTCAGAATGTCAGAGATGTTTTTATGAGGTTTTTTGGGGGTTTTTTTGTTTCCTCACCTGGTCCAGTTTGGTTGACCAGGGCCAGTCCAATGCAGCCATTCTGACATCCGAAAGCTGACAGCCGCCGACCACTGCCGATACTCAACATGTCCAACCATAACACACTAAAGAAAAGGAAAAACATGACAAACATTCAGCAGGAATGGTTAGAAATGACACTGCAGGTACAGAATAAGTGACTGACATACAGCGTTTTCAGCATTAACACTTTCTGGTTGTGTTTTTACTTTATACCATGTACATTCCTGTAAATACTGACACGTTATTTTGATGTTTTATTCGATGTCTTTAACCTCATGCACAGTGTTTTTGAGCACCATTTCAAATGCAACCAATTTTTTTTTTTTTTTTTTTTTTTTTTTTTTTTTTTTTTTTTTTGTTGTG
>JAQQZY010000007.1:27090269-27105549 GCA_030068375.1 Ostorhinchus rueppellii
GATAGGCTCCATGCGACCCCCGTGACCCTAGTGAGGATAAAGCGGGTATAGAAGATGAATGAATGAATGAATGAATGGGTTTTTTTTATGCCTAATAAAAACACTCAGGAAAAAACTCTTGTCTAACATTTTCATAATTCATGCATGAAAGGGTTAAATTGCGAGTTGTCATCATTGCACCAGCAAAACACACATAAAGGTGAGTTTGTACAGTTGCATATTGTATGCATGTGCATATAAAGCAGGCATCGGCAGTTGTTCTACCCAACACTCACTAAAAGTAAGAGAACAGCTCTGACGTGCAACAAACAGTTCACATAAATGCAGTATGTGCTTTTACATGCACCACTAATGTCACTGATAAAACACTGGTGTTCAGGTGTAAATATGCAGTCTGAAAAACTCACCATCAGACAAAGACTTGTGGATGGTCGACTGCTTTAAAACATTCTACTCACTATTATTCAGGTTTTTCAGATTAATGGAATAGTTTGGATGTTTGGTTGCAAAATGCCTCATTAACATTGCATTCCTGTGGTCACTGTGATTGTCCTTTATCCCAGCAGACCTTCTGATTCATAACAGCAGGTAAATCACAGGTGATGCTCAGAAAACTAATATCTGTTTTGTTTCATTTGTTTCCTTCTGGTGACCTCTCCAGTGAACCAGTATAAACCATTTCAAGGCCTGAAACTGATGCGCCTCAAGTGGATGCAGGTGTTTTTAATGCGGCATATCACACCTGTGTTTAATATCTAAAAAGTCTGTGAAAAGGTGAAGAAGGTCTGGACTCACTGGACTTAGACATACTGGGTTTTAATGGCTTTAAAAATGTAAAGGTGCATTTGATTGACTGATTGTTTTGTGTTTTTTTTCTCTACATTTAGATGGTACTCCAAATAGACACTCCACAGCCAAAAAGAGTATCCCCCTGGATTTAACCCGGCAAATACTTCAGATCCTTACATTAGATAATTGCTGCAGTGATTAATAAGTTTCAGCTGCAACAAGTTCTTTAACCCTTAAAGACTATTTTTGTGAAGATTATCAAATACGTTTTTTCCTCTAAATGTTCCAAAATGCATGACCACACATGCATTTGTCTGTCACTTTAGTAACAAATACACACACAACAGGAATCTGAAAATATGTGGGGGTCAAAACACAGTATTTGAAACCTCTCTGACAGGACATTTTAGAGACAATTTCCCAGATTAGTACTGCTAAATAACCCACATTATTTCTTTTAAATACATTTTTACTTTCGTTGGACCATAAGGGATTATCCAAAACAAGGAGCTCCTTTATACAGAAATAAATGTTGGAATGACAATCAATTAACGTTCGCTCTCTGACGGGACATTGGTTGAGCTTTGACCCATAGACAGTACGAAAAACAAAAGTGCAATTCAGAAAAAAAAGAAAAAAAAATCTGAATTTTGTAGAAGCTACATGGGATCATTTGGAAAGAATAAAAGACCATGAAACCTCTGGGACATTCTGAAAATGTACAATATAGAACAAGATTATTTAAGAAAACATCCAGAGTTGAAAATTTACTGAATCCAGATCCCACTAATACTGACTTCACCCATGCAATCTTTTTAGTTTGCATTTTTTTCCCGACGTGTTTTAATACTCTGCCTGTATTTCCTGCATATTTCTTGTTAGAAACTAGAAAAGCACACGGAGAGCGCAGACCTCCTCCAAGATAGTGTTTTTATTTTTTTTAAGGTAGTGTTTGTATTTTTTTAAGGTAGTGTTTGTACTTTTTTTTTAAGGTAGTGTTTGTATTTTTTTAAGGTAGAGTTTGTACTTTTTTTAAGGTAGTGTTTGTATTTTTTTTAAGGTAGTGTTTGTATTTTTTTAAGGTAGTTTTTGTATTTTTTTCAAGGTAGTGTTTTTTTTGTTAAGGTAGTGTTTGTATTTTTTTGTTAAGGTAGTGTTTGTATTTTTTTTTGTTAAGGTAGTGTTTGTATTTTTTAAAGGTAGAATTTGTACTTTTTTTAAGGTAGTGTTTGTATTTTTTTTTTTAAGGTTGTGTTTGTACTTTTTTTAAGGTAGTGTTTGTACTTTTTCAAGGTAGTGTTAGTACTTTTCTCCACTAGATGGCGGTGAATGACCTCATGCAACTCTGTGCCACCATGCCCTATCTCACAATGATATAATCCTTTAAAAAAGTTCTTGGATCCAGACGGTGATTCAAAACACCTCCAAAATTAAATCATCTCTTCCTTGACCCAGAGTGGACATACCCTGAAAATTTCATCAATATCCATCCATAACGTTTTGAGTTATGTTGCTAACAAACAAAGTTGGATGGTAACAAACGCACAGTAAAACATAACCTCCTTGGTGGAGGTAATAAAAACACCCACTACAACCCTGCAAAAACAACAAAGCTAAAGGCTGCCTAAGACTTTTGCACAGTACTAAATCTCTATTGGGCATGAATTTTGTCTATTAACAATGATAACAGTTTGTTTTAACAGCACAGTGGGTAACCTCAAGTAAAATATGCACAAAAAATTCATCCTCTAATCACATTGTCTCCAACTTAAAATAATACACATGATCAGGACAATATCACTATCCAACAAGTGAAAAAAAAAAACAAAAAAAAACACCATACGGAAAAAAGCCTGATTCATAATATGCAAATGAAATACTCATTTCAGATTTATGTTGTTATATTCTGAGTATTAATGCAATGTCAATGTACCCGCTGACGCTATAGGCCATGATGTGTAGCTTAAATTTGTCAAATGTCACCCCCTTGTGGTCACTTTGTTCACCTGAACACATTAACCTTCACTTCATACAGGATATTCCATCTCGTGCAGTGAAAAATAAAGAAATGTATAACAAATAAACGACACCGATCAGCCTGTTTGTTTTAACACCTATTTATTACCACCATAATATGAGAAATTTGGAAAATACAAAGATCAGCTTATTTATACGTCTGAAAATCTTGAGGAATAAGAAAAATATAAAAGAAAACAAATATGAGGTTATATTGTGTATCACAAATTTTGAGAAAGGGACAGATTATATGTTCAGATCTACAGAGGAAACAGGAGACACACAAACCCTAAACATGCAGAGTAACTTTAAGTAGAATGTCAATTAGAATGGGTGGAACAAGCCAATGCAATCTGTGAAGTTAAAACTAAATAGACAGAAGCGCAATGTGTGATTACTGATCTACAAAGAACTATTGAATAAAGGAGACGGTGTAACATCGCCCCTATGTGGCTGCCATTGGAATAGAAGTTGCCTTGGGAAACAGTGAAGCCCTTCCTGATTTTCTAAAGCAAATCAGACCACTGTGTAAAAAAAAAAAGAAGGAAAAATAATCAAAAACTGATAACCATGTTAACATTATCTATTAGCTTTTTTTTTTTTTTTTAATTAATATTATTATTATGATGATTTTAGAAGTGGAGAAGACAAAAGAGGCTTATCCAATAATCATGTGTAAAAAAAATAGACACCATATCCACAACAATAATCAATATTCTTAAGCAACCAAGAGATTTTTGTTGAGTACAATGTGTTTGACAGATCAGAGCGCACACGTCCACGCAAACAGACCAACAGACCACCATCTCCTCCCAGTGCAGATCACAGAGGCCGACCAGGACCAGGTGGTTGCAAAGGTTCTGTGGAGCGAGTGAAGGTTTTTTTTTTTTCTTTTCTCGAGGGACGGACTGGGCGAGGGGGGAGGAGGGGGCTCAGAGGGGACAGAAGCCTCGGGACTAGTTTTAATAGCACCCTGCTGTGGAAGTTGCAGCTCCCCTTAAGCAGACTAGTCCCTCAGCCACGTCCCTCTGTTTGGGCTGTTTACAACACAAACAGCAACCACTGGACGATCCAGGAGGTCCAGGATGCACGTCTGGGTGTGCGTGTCCATGCGGTTCTGATCTGAAAAACCTTTTACATGCACAAAAAAGGTACCCTAAAAACATTTGGTGAAGACAAAAAAAAAAAAAAAATCTATGAGAGACTAGACTTCAACATATTTCTATCTCTTCATAATAAGGATTACTCTAATGTCTACAGAGAAGCTGGGCAGGCAGGGGTGGGACAGGTGTGAAGGCAGGGGAAAACAAAGGAGTGAGGGCAGAGGGAGGTAAAGAAAAACAGGACAGAGGTCAAAGGGTAGGGGCGCGGTTGTCTAAGCGCGCTCGCCACGGATGCGGCGTGCCAGCTGGATGTCTTTGGGCATGATGGTGACACGCTTGGCATGGATGGCACACAGGTTGGTGTCCTCGAACAGACCCACCAGGTACGCCTCACTGGCCTCCTACAGGAACAGACAACCACAAAACACATAAGGAACAATCTGGAACATCAGTGGACAGCCTCTGGATGCTTTAGTCATGTTTCTATCAGCATTTTTGGAAGATCTTAGAGCGTATGGATCGTCTGCTTCCCAGGGTGAGCAGAAAACCTGAAACATGTTTTTCTGATTTTTCTCAAAAATTTGGCGAGGGACAAGTAAGCATGACAACGTGATCTGTTTTTGAACGGCATATGCTTGTAGCATATCCACCTACATCATTTTTTGTTTTGGAGGTTTCGCATTATTCTCATTGTTTGGTACTTTTACTCACTCATTCCTGACAAATGAGAGAACAAGCTGCCAGGCTGGTTTCTTTGTTCAGAAGCTCGATTCATTCATAAACTATGAAGTGAATGTGACAGGTGCAGTCAGACAGAAAAGGAATGAGGAAGTGGGAGGGGATTTTTCATACCAACAATAAATATAACAATTTTTACATAGGCAAGAAAACATGGACTTAGAATGGGTAGTTTTATGATCATATTGTTGGAAAATGTTAATGGAAATGTCATAAATAGCAAAACGTTTTTCCACTAAGTCACAATGTGCATTAATGCAAAGAAACTGACATACATTTATCTCTTTATTATTTCTTTGTACTTCACTTGTATTTCTAGTTGTCTAAATTACAAAAGCCTGAAGGTCACAGGTCAAATTTTCCACAAATAGTCCGAAGATGTGATGCTTTTACTGAATCCCAAATACTTCAATACCTCTGCTGTTTTGCATCAGAGCCACTTAACACAGTTATACTGAAAAGAAGAGTCTGCTAACTGGGACAGCAGGTCTTCTGAATTAGTTCTGATTCTGATGTTCCGCTTCTAATGAAGTGTAAAATGTATATGAAGACAGCAACAAATACATCAAGACTAATAAGGGGATGAAACTGTTCTTTTGTCTAATTCTTTAACAGGATGCTCTACTTCTTCTACACTACACATACAACCACCATCTCAAGAGACAAAATAGTGGAAACATGCATAATTTTTAAGGTCTTCTATATTTATTTGCAACATTTTAGAAGAAGAAGCATCTTTATTTTGTGAGTAGGTTCACACGTAAACATGCAACACACTGAAATTTGACCTGTGCCTTTAACCCACCACTAGATCGTGTATACATACATCACACACACACACACCACATACTAGGGAGCAGTGGGGTCGCCATATCAGGCACCCGGGGAGCAAATGGGCGGTTAAGTGCCTTGCTCAAGGGCACATCAGCCAACAACTCTCTGGCAGTCCAGGGAATCAAAACGGCATTCGGCATTTTATTCCACTTCATCTCTGAAGAAACACTTAATCTAATACAACTGGCTAAAATATCTTCAAAATAGTGATGTCTGGGGGCTCTTAGAAGTCACATTACCTGGTCTGAAAACCAAAACGGTATTCTTGCATTTCTGATGGATATGTTAGACACATAAGAGTAGAAACCCTCTTGTTTACACCCATTCTACGCCGGTGTGTTTTCTAACATCAGAGTGTGGAGCTCCTTAACACAAGGTCTCCCTTATGTAGTAAGATACATCTTTGAAATGAGCTCTACTGACCTGCAGGGCACCAATGGCGGCGCTCTGGAAACGCAGATCAGTCTTGAAGTCCTGAGCGATCTCCCTCACCAGGCGCTGGAAGGGCAGCTTACGGATCAGCAGCTCAGTTGACTTCTGGTACCGACGGATCTCTCTCAGAGCCACAGTACCGGGCCTGAAAAACACAATGGGACCAAGATTAAACACAACCTGCAGTAACTGATCTGAACAAGTATGAAATCAAATTACTATTGTAGTTGTTTACTGTGGTGACAGCTTTGATTATGTCATAAAAACTAAAGTGTGAGTGCGTGTAAGTCATTACAGGTGAGACTTTGTGTAGTAAAGTCTGTGTGTTACCTGTAACGATGGGGCTTCTTGACTCCACCGGTGGATGGAGCGCTTTTACGAGCAGCCTTGGTGGCCAGCTGCTTACGAGGAGCTTTACCTCCAGTGGACTTACGGGCAGTCTGCTTGGTACGAGCCATTTCGTTGTATCACTTGAGAAAATACACGTAGATTTAATAACACAATATTTACACAACATATTATTATAGACACTTATTCAAACTGTAATTCTGCATTGAAATGCTGTGTAATGTCCAATATTCTCACCACAAAACTGGATATTTTATACCTGCAATTTAAACGTTTTACTAATATATGCATATATTTTGTATTTATGCATTATACACAACTATAACTATCATGATATTTGTCTTTATTTGGTTATGGTACGACCACATGAAAAAAATAAAATTCCTCACAATCCTGATTTTATTTTCATCATCTTTCACGTCATTATTATTTCGTGATCATTCTGTGCAAAGACAAATACATTTTACTGATCTTTTGCCAGGTTTTATTTACTCTTACAGTGACGCACAGACGTATTTACAGGCACGTTCTATTTTTAGGTTTCAAAGTTTCTTTTTTTCCTCGTTTCACACTAACTCTTTAACGTTCAGTCATATCAAGTCGCCTGGGAAAACTTTAGCTCCGGTTTGGCAGCTACACAAACACACCGAGCTCAGCCAATCCGGACTCTGCGGGCTCTCAACTCCACCAAACGCAACGACGAATAGGTCAGCCTCACAAAATCTACCAATCAGTGGTAAGTACTAGGGACGTTAGCGCCAATCGCTCTCCGTTCTGCAGAGTTAAGGGGCGGGGCCAACGGAGCTTACCCCGCCTCGTACCGCAAGATTATGGCCGCAGACCCAAATGAACCTACCAATATCAAGCCAGAGAGTGGGACGTAAACTTTAACATTTAGCCAAAAAACGTCACAACGTGTGGGGATAAGAATAATAACAAAACGTAGGGGACAAGTGTAGCTATCAAAAAAGCCGTACAGATGTTTGAAATGACTTAGAATTAGAGCGACGCAGCGAGGTAGAAATCGGCGTTGAAAGTGGAGCAGATATTTCGGCGGTGGAAGTACAGACCCTTTTTTCTCGTTGGGCATCGAGGCAGCTGCTTTGCTCCTCTCCTCAGCGTCGAAATAACACGCAATTTTAAGACCAAAACCACTTTCCCCGCGCTATTTTCCTCTCAAAACAGAGACTAATGTCGTTAAGTGAAACAAATATGACAAAAATTGGACTTACCGGGGGTGATTTTTCCACTTTTCTTCGCTGGGATACTCGTGTGTTGTGGTTGTCTGGCAGTGTCAGATATTTACTATCTCTCACACAATGGAAGCAGAGAGAGCAGGAGCAAAATGGCGGCCGTGTCAATCATCTGTCTCCCATAATGCAACTGCCAACATTTGTAAACACGAGCTAGATTTCCTCAAACTTTTACCCTCACGTGTTGTAGATTTTGTTCAATAAATGTTATATAGCGCAAAAAAAAAACTGTTCAAAATTACAATAATATTAATAAAAATGTAAGTGCATATCCTTACCTTTTGTTTCCAATATCGATTTTTAAAAAAGCAAAATTAAAACCGTCATTATCTCTCATTAATTTTATCCAAATATTTTATCTTAAAAAAATGTTTTTTAATTATCTCCATCAGATGTTAAGATCGATACATACTTAAGTGATGCTTTGCAGGAAATTACAGCAGCATCAACCGTCACAACTCTACTAGAAAAAAAAAAATCAGAAATACACAAGAATATACACTTGTAAACTAAAACTAATATATGCGTAAAAACTGCAGATGTAAAACAATAATGTAAAAATAAAAATACAAGTTCCTAAGTGAAAACAAGTATTAGCTGCCAAATGTACTAAAAAAAAACTAAAGCAAAAGTACTGTTTTGGTTTTTCTAACAGATATATTCATATATACAACTTAAGTACATTAATAGTGAAGAATTGTTGTTAGAGCAGCATGATACTACATTATATCTCAGAGAGACAGCTGTAAATGTCACATATTAACCTGTATGAGAAAATCATCATAAAACAAACATGGTAGACATACAACAGATCCTCTATTTTGTGTAAAGATTCTCAAAGTATAAATCAAATTACCTGAAGACTTTATTTATTCTAGTCTCCATGAAGGCACTGAGCTCAAAAACATGTATCTGATCTGTGTACAAGCAGTTAAACACTTTTAAAACATACACAATGTGTGTTTATTATTTTATTTATTATTTATGCTGTTGTGGATGCATGTGGATCAGCACTAGGTAAACTGTATTGTCAAATATTAGTGTGGAGGTCGTTTTTATGGAATGCAGCAGACTGTAGCACTGTGTTGAGGATTGATTTCCCCTTGAGGACAATAAAGTTTACTTTCCTCTATCCAGTTCTATACACAGGGATTTTAAATAAATCCATTGGTTCATTGTGTGAGGAAGAGGAGGTTTTGAAACTCATCTATATTGCAGTCTTGGGGAGATACTGGATGATTTTATTGGAAAGAAACCAGCTGACATGTTCAACGGGGAAAATCAGTGTTTGGCAGACGTAAGATGTAAAAGTACAGAAGGACTGTAAACAAAAAAAGTTTCTAATGCAAACAATTGTGAAAAAATCCTCATAGAAATACACTAAGAACTAAAGGGGACAAAAATTTAGTTGAGTAGAAATACATTTATCTTTGAGATGAAGTGGAATCGAAATTAGAAAGTTGCATAAAAGAGAAATATTCCACTAATTATATAAAAGTGAAAAAGTAATCAATTAAATGTACTTAAATTTTAGTATGATGACAAGGTGCATAAGAAAACTGAACACGAAAATAACGCCAAGGTTAAGACCTTCATGGTATTTGATTTATTGCCATCCTTGAGTAAATGTTTAATAGAGTAAATGATTGACCCTGAAACAAATAGAACCATTTTAGTCACTTGTCCTTCAGTTGCATCTTAAATCCAGATTTTCCCACTTTTTAAGCATGTATTTTTACATTTGTATCAACTATATCTATTTGTTTTTGTTTGTTTTAATGATGTCTGTCATCATTGTGTATTTTTTTTTTTTAATTTATAGAGAATAAGTCCTGTATCAGTGTTGGCTTTTTATGTCTTGTTCTGTCACCTGCCTAGTGACTGCAGATGAAAAGTAGTTATTTTTACTAATTCCAGCATATTTACACGGTGTATTTATTTTAATACAACAATGTTCATAAATATGTATGGTTCCTATTAAATAAACATTCTTTTTAAAAAAAAACCCTAAGTGACTTAATTACATTATAACAGAAAACACACATTTTTAGCCTAGATAACAGTGAAAAGAAAATCACAGTGTGGGGTGTGTAGTTGCCTCAAATGTGTTTTACTTTATAAAAAGATTTGGAAAATTATTTGACCAACTATGAATTTTTTTTTTAAATTTAATGTAAATTCAAAGTAATAGAAGGAATTTGGTAATATTGTTTGGAGGCTGTTTTTCAGCACCAAATGTTCTTAATTCATGTAACATGAGATGAAAATAGGTTTGTTCTTGGTATTAATGTAACACTAAGTTATTGACTGATTACAATTGTAAAGCAGAGTGTATCGATGAGAAAACATCTATAAATAACCCATAAATAATGCATTGTCTTAAAGGAAGTTACCACCGAATGCATTTTCATACTGGTATAAACAATTTATTGATCCCTACAGAGCAGCTTCTCTTCACAGGAGGTCAGAGGTCAGTCAGCAGCAGAACAGCAGCCAGTTATGCAGGAAGATTTCAGTGTTTCCCTCATGGACTCTTCAGACGGTGAATCATCTACCTAAAATACACCTTTTACTGAGTTAAAATGGTGCAAATTCAGCCTCACACTTGCATCTGTGGTACTGGGAGATTTCATTCTGAATGTATACATCACTTTGACCTTCCTGTTTCTGTAAATGTCTTATCCTGCACTTGTAGATGAACCATTGGAATTAAATAATCAGCATTAACAGCCCACTTTACCCCCATCCTCATTTCTCACAAATCAGTTTTCTATTTGCAGCATGCACACATGAAAAGACATGGATATATAGCTATTCCTGAACAGCTTTATTTATTTCATATCTAACTTTAGATACCTCTAGTTTGAGACAAGAGTGTTTTCACATTCAAGTACACAGTGCCTTATTTCCATGCCTCGTCGGAAAAGGTCGAGGTTTTAGATAAGGCAAGAGGAGCAAAACCTGCAAGCGATATAGAAGTCAAACAGTTACAGAGTACAACCTGGATTTAGACATATTGAAACATATTGTAATCCATCCAATATGGTGACCCAAAAGGGCATGTAGTATAATACTAGATGAATGTACTATACATCGTTTTCCTGTCTGGAAATAAATGGCCCCAAAAAACAATTTAAAAAAAGGATTTTCCTCTCTTAATGTACTAAAATCTGAACCAGCGAGGTGATAAAAAAACCCCAACCAACCCCAGTAGGCCACCTGTAAACCCTGAACTGTGAAGAATAAACAAAAGTGATCTTAATGTTTGTGCATCATGACAACGGGCCAGTAAATGAGTGACAGCAAACAGAATCTGATTTCTAGCAACAGAAGTTAAGGCTGATATATCAGCAAAGCAGCTCAACATGTTCTGTCCTGTACTGTTTGAGAAGACGCCGTTTATGTCTTTACACTTTGTCCAGTTCACATGATTACTGCGAGTGTGATGGGGCGTGGGGAAGGAAATAAAATGAACCTCTTCCACTTCTAAAGGTACCACAGGCATTCATCTATCTTCACCTCTTCATCCGTTATGTGCAAGATGAGGTCAGACTGCGCCAACTCATTTGGTCCCTCCTCCAATGAAGAACAGACAAGTACCAAAACATTCCATAAGAAGTCACAGAAATCGGTTTATAGCGAAGTTACATAAAAATGGCACAGTCACAGAGAAAATTAAACATTGATTTCCACTATATTAACTGAAATGAAACCCATTGCATGTTGCTTTGCACACTCTAAGGTACTTAAGATAAACATGGACACTGTGCCACCTTAAACTGTGTACACATTAGCAGAGGGAGGGCGCGATGACCAACCTGTATTCCTCCTTCATTAACTTGTGCTCTAACATCCAGAAAGAACGCAATGGATGGTGAAGTACACAGAACTGTTCTGTAAGAGATAAAGAGTGCATGCATTTCTAAAATGCAAACCTTAATCCCAGTTGATGCTCATACCCAGCTCCACATCTAAAAAGAAAAAAATGAATAAGAAACAAACCAAAAATCCCTTTTTACTAGTGATTCTATTCATTTATATATATAGTATATATATATATATATATATATTTTTTACATTTTTGTGGACCTATTAAATGTACCATACGTCTTTCATATCATATACATTTACGACTGGCTACTGTCTCAATCAATCACAATAATATGACTTGTTGGACAATAATTTCAGGTACATTCAGGACTCTCTGTAAAAAGTCTTACAATTTTCTTTACAATTCATTAAAAATACAGAGGAGCAAAAAATAATGCTGTTACGACAGTCCACTGTCCTGCAGAGGCTGCTCAACCAGTACAGTCTTTCTTCAACACAGCTAAAGATAATTTCACACTCCGCCACGTTAAATGCTTCATTCTGTACGTATCTCTGTCTCTGGTCTCTGCAGGGCCAGATCAGTCTGAATAAAGGCTCCCTGGCCCAGTGCTGTGGAGTACGCCCTGTTGTTGTGGCTCACTGTAAACCCCGGCGCTCCGTAGGAACCGGAGCTGGAGCCTCCACGTTTTTGGACAGGGGCCTGAGGCTGAGGTACTGGGTGGTAATCGTCCAAGTTATCGTAGTGGGACTGCACCGTTTTAGTGCTGTGTTTCTGATAGGGGTAGTCTCGGTCCTGTTCGGGTTTACCCTGGTTGTAGTGCTGCTGCTGTTGCGGCTCTCGGACACTGTGTGACCGCTCAGGTTTGGGGCGGGGCATTTGTTCCCTGGGAGCTGACGGTTGGTCATCTGAGCTGTGGTAGCCGCTCTGTGTTTTCACTTTACTCTGGTGGTGGTCGGCGTCCGGGCATTCGTAACGGGGCTGTAAGTTCCTTTTGTTGGGGTATTCCTGCTGCCAGTGTTTGGACCTGCTGCCCTCTCCGATGAGCTTGTCGTCACCGGTCTTGGCATCGTGCCGTCCGCTCTCCTGCTGATGGGACAGGCCATGGCTCAGAGTAGCAGGGAGGGAGTGAGAGGACTGGCATTTCTTGGTGCTGCTTTGCTTGGCGAGCCCGTCAGACTTTTCCACCGTTGCGCTTCCCTGAACATGTTTGTCGGTCTCCATGTACATGACCACGTCCGGATCTGACACCATGTGTCTGGGGAGGTAACGTCCGTCTTTACTCTCAGCTGCAACCAGCACAGCTTTGCCTGGGTCAGATTTACTGCGCAAGTGCAGGGTTTCATAGCCTGAAATATCTGCTGGTGTGAATAAACCTACATTGTCGTACTGAGAGAGGACGGGGCCTTTAACCTTCTGCCGGGCCCGGCTCTCCCTACGGATGGAGTGCATGCGGAGCCTCTCAGTCTCCTCCGGGTCCCAAGTGAGATAAGCAGCAGCTTCCTTGGTTCCATGACCCGGTGGCATGTCCCTGCTCACAAAGCTGTGCTCTTTACCAGGTGGAAGAACGTGGCGAGAGAGGTAGTGGTACCCGGTGGCCTTTCCACCCGGTCTGCCAGCACCAGCGCTTGGATCTCGACTTCCATAGTTGTGGAAGTGTCGGACTCTGATAGTCCCATAAGGGTCTATGTCGTAAAAAGGGGCCTCCAAAGGCCCAGAACCCGAGTATGGACTGTAACGATACTGGACCCGCCCATTCTCAAAGTAAGGCTGCAGCTGGGTGACATGGTAGTCTGCCTGTGAGGACTGCTGAGGCTGTGGCGGCGGTGGTGGCTGTTGGTAGGCTTTGCATGGATAAACAGGCCGGTGGTAGAAGTACAAATCATCATCTGGGGGAACCTCAGTCCTCTGAATGGGAACTGAGCGGATTGTGGAGGGAACGTGGAGTGAGTGCACTCTCCGGATGGTGGGGTAGCCGTGGGTTCTGTCATGGCTGTAACCCTGATGACCTGGTCCCGGAGTCACGTACACGCTCCTTGGGTTCCCTCTAGACTTTATGGAGTGGTGGTAGGACCTGGGGCCTAAAGTGCTGTATCTGTTGTCTAATCGGGCACTGTATGGTATCTGAGGCTCAGATTTGGAGACATAGGAGAGGTGTGGTGGAACGCTGTCAGGCCGGAAGTGATGTGGCATCGCCTGCAGAGGAATGGACCTCTGGTGGTAGTACGGAGGCTCGATTAAGACCGGTTCTCCTTTCGCGTGATACAGGTAGGCTGGCTGGTGTGTGGAAGATTTCCGAGGAGACAGGGGGTGATGGGGGAGGGAGTCCTCCAGATGGCCCTCCCCCAGAACGTGGAAGGACGCTTCACTTTGGCTGAGAGCTGCTGCGGCCAGTTTACTCTCCATAGTGCGAACAGGCGGCGCTGGAGGTGTGGGTCCATGTTTAATGGGCTCTGTGCAAGGCTGGACTGGTTTTATTGCCTCCCAGGGCTTCTCGACTGGCTCAGCAGAGGTGGGAGCCACTCTGGCGCTGGCTTTAGAGAGAGGTGGAGGTTGGGCGGTGGCCGGCGGTTGTGTTTGTGGGAGGATTTGTGTCTGACATTGTGTCAGAGGCTGGTGGGGCGGCTGGATTTGAAGCTCAGGCTGCGCTGGAACATGAGGCTGATGCTGAGGGGGTGGATGCTGCTGGGGCAGTGACATCGTCTGCTTTTTAGGCAGTGGAGCTGTGGGAGGGCGTGGATCTGTTGGTTTTGGGAGGGTTGGTGGAGGCACTGACTCCTCCTGTTTGACCTGAGAAACAAATGACACAAACAGGACATTAGTCCAATTCATTTCACACCGGAGTGAAGTATGCATCTGCTGCAGCTGGACAAGTTCTGACGAGCTGAAAAAGATGCAGCAGTCACATTTTTTTGCAAGCATGAATCTAAAAAAAACAGCTTGAATCAAATAAATACATCAGGAATTACAGTTGGGTGATATGAATACAAATGTTATTAGGGTAAAAATAATGATAATTATCATCATAAATGTCAAAGGTTGATTTTTGGTTTCGAGTAAAAGCTGAAGAAACCAGAAGGTTATTTATGGTTTAAACCTTTTTCAGAGGTAGATGTATTCCAAACAATTGGAACAAAAAAATATTCAGCATCTAAATATAAAATAACAATAAAATAGCAGTGCAAAAATACTGCAGCTTCACTGTAACTATTATCTCTAGATAAATAGAGTGGTTATCTTTTAACAAACTTATGCTCAATAAAAAGTGCTATAGATCTGAGTTTATACTGTATAGTTCACTAATAATTCATTGATGAATTTCTTAGAAGATGGTCAACACTTGAAGTGGAAGAAATTAAATATTTGGGGATGTTTATCTACTCAGTCAGGAAGAAAATTCTAGCAAAAATTTCTAAAGAAACAATTTAAAATGGAAGTTCCACATTTACCTTCTTTTTAACTTTGATAAAGAGCTGCAATTAATATGATTCAGTTTCAGCTGTTGTGAAAATCTGTTAAATCTTTTTTTTTTTTAAATGCTATTTCTGCTTAATTTTATGAATTTCTTTTATCTCTGCTATGATCATTAACTGAATTTTTTGAGTTGTGGACCAAGAAAGACAATATATGTTTACTCAACGTGCTGTTATTTTCAAGAAAATATTACATTAATCATCAGTAGGAACACACTGATTGATACCAACGTTTAAAATGACAATGTGTGAAAATATTATGTCCCTTTTCAACATATTAAAATTGTTCGAGAAAGTGTGTAAAAGACATGTCTGTGGCCTGCATTTGTCAAAATGGACTTTGGATCAAATATTATTTCAGTCTCTAAGTCAACAAAAAACAGCTCTTTTCAGAACAGCCTGTTTCAGGGCCTGTCACTTTAATGCAATGAGCTGCACCTGGCCACGCCCATCTCTCTAGAGGGG
>JAQQZY010000007.1:27111941-27123948 GCA_030068375.1 Ostorhinchus rueppellii
TTTCAAACGGGACCAGAAAATAACTTTTATCCCTCCATTGACTCTCGTTCATTTTTTTTGACACGTTAGGTCCAATGACCCGGAAATCGACCGGAAATAGAATCGCGTCACTTAGGCTCCCTATTGTTCATTCTTGTAACATGAGTGAAGATCTTGAACCTGCTCCTGTGTGTCTCCAGCAGAGGGAGACACATCCTATATTCTTATTACAGCCCAATTTAAGATATAGATTGTACTATTTTATGCTGAATTCAACAGGAAATTTGCTCGATACAACACTATAAACCATATGACACGGTAGTAACAGGAGGAAACAAACCTCTCAGTGGGAAACTCGATGACTGTGTGGAACTTGCCCTGCAGGGCAGCTGGACCTTCGCCCACCTCGATGTACTTGCTGTCTTCAGTGACTGGAGAGTTGATCTGAGCCTGAGTCCTGGCTTGGGCTTCCTCCAGACTCAGCAGCTTAGTGGAGGGCGATGAAACCAGCAGGGACTTTGGCCGTGACAATGAGTTGTGACCTGGTGATAAAAAGGCTGAAGAGGTTAACAACCGAGGCCAAGCATCAGCGGGTAGTGTGAAGTAGTCTCGTCTGTCTGATGTCTGTTTGTACCTGCTCCTTCTCGTATTAGCGAGCTGAGTTTAGCGCTGAAGAGAACATCCACATGGTTAAGAATGAACTCCACTACCACTGACTGGATTCGCACTTCCATGAAGGCTGCTGTGCCGCTGAAACAAGCTGATTCAATCTGTTTTGACCTGAAATAACAGACAAACAATACAGGGAAGAGTGGTTATTGAAGGATGTAATATATGTGTCAAATCATTAGTTTTGTCTTCAAGAGAGGCTGTGCACTATGACTACAATCATCATATCTTCATACATATCAGTTAATATCCACATTAGAGATGCTTTATATAAAGTATCTACATGTTTAATCCGCACAAAGGTGAATAGACGACGCTTCACAACTATTAGTACAAGGAAATATAGACATAAAATATGAGTATGGTCAAAAATATCACAACTAAGGAGTATTATCATAACAGTACAAAAATAGATGAAAAACTGTGATAAATATTAGTATAAAAATCCAAATGTGCACATGAACACTGAAATATTCCAACAAATAAGGCTCACAATAACAGAAACACAAAACATTACCAAAAAAGTGTGATTTGTGAAGACCAAGAGCGAGCTATTTAATTAAAAACTTTATTCTATCATCACATTACATTCTAAAACGATGAAAACATCAACCGTTGGAATGTCATCCCACCTCAGGAGGTTTGGGGCCCAGACGATAGCCAGGTTCTTGCTGTGCATGTTGGTGATGTAGCTGAACGTTGCCAGATGGGAGAGGTGTCTCATGAGGAACTCCAGGGTCCTTGAAATCAAATATTCATTTATTCATATTTAATTGGCTCTCGCTACTGATGTATGGGCAATGATAGAGACATTTCTTCAGACCATCAGTTTTTATTCTGTGGTAAAATTCCTGTGGATTATCACTTAGGAATTTGCATTTGCATGCTTTCACAAAGGACAGACTGTACAATTCATCTTTAACAACTTTCGAGTCAGCAGGGAGCAGTTAAATGATTGCTTAGCAATGAAGGCTGGCATTCGGAAATCTCTTGCTTTTAACACTAGCAGACACTAAGAACTGCAACACAAGTGAAGTGAATTTGGTATCTTGATGAACCAACTCATCAGTTTTGCATAATGAAACTAGAATGTACTGTGTTCTGACTGTATTCCCGCGGTACTTTAAGTCTACCAAAAGGGGGCAGTGTGGCGCCATACTTACCTGTAATGCGGCGGAGGAAGCTGCTGGATGACATCATGGATTTTGATGAGTCGTTCTTCATCCGTTGCTGCTGATACGGCCTCCTTCAGATTAAAAACAAAGTGAGAGAAGGTGAGAATCTGGTAATGGACCACAAGATGAATCAGAGCATCAGCGTTCAACGTGTCCACTTGTCGGATCAGGTTCAGGCTGCTATAAACATCACAAAATGGGACATCAGTCTGCAACCGCAACCACAACCCACCACCCCTCTCTCTCTCAGCAGCTGCCATAACAACCAGCAAACATTTACTTCATCCACTGGGACGGTTCTACTGTGTTTGGAGTTTCATTCCGAGTCACACGCAGAGTGGTTTGCTGCATTTGTAAGAACAGGGTGTGGCGAGTGCAATGATATTATTTAAAGGGTGTTTGTGGTGCATAAGTGGAAATTAATTAAACAGACAGTGTGTAATTACTGCCACTAGGGGTCTCAATCAAAACAGCAACAAAAGATTTAGTAGATGAAGCAGTGAAGTAGCATGGGATGGTTTCATCATTTCACCACCACTGACCAGGATGTTTACTGGTTCGATCGTTCAGAGTTATTTAAGAATATTGTCACACTATCAAAACACAACACTGCATACAAACAATAGTTAATAAAAAGTCCGTCTACTTTTCTACCAGGTCTTTTTGGTACCTCTTATCTGCTCTAGAATATGTACCTATTTGACAATTTTCACTTGTAAAGTCTGATGTCATAGTGCTGTAAAAGTCATTTCCTGGTCCGAACAGTCAAGCCTCAAAGGCGATTCAAGTTCAGATGAGATTGTGTTTTTGCTGTTGCTGCCTGTTTTGAGGTGTTTTATGGCTTTTAGGTATTTTATATTTTATAGAGTTGTTCTTTTTATGATACTGTGTTTTTTTTCTGAACAGCACTTTGGGCCTCTGTAGTTGTTATAAAGGGGTCACATTTTCCTAAACCTAGTAGTCTTTAGTACATTTATTTGTGCATTTGAGGACCCTAATAGTTTGAATTTGAACCCTCCAGGTGCTGCAGAGCTATCTTTATATTCATTTAGGCAAAAATCCAGTGGAGAAATGTGTGTCCAAACCCATTTTAATTCCTGCTTAATTTGTTTTGTCTATAACTAGTTATGTCACTACATTTTCACATATAAGGTCAAGACTTTTGATGAACATTTCTCAGCGTATGACAAAATTGTTTGTCAGCAGCAGCGGTTGCAGTCCATACAAGAAATATGTCCAAACTTTTAGCCGGTTACCTAAAATGTTCAGCTGTTGGTTGTACTAATGGACACAAGTGGCTGAATTGGACAGAGCAGCAGTCAACAACCCAAAGAAGGTGGGGTGTGAAGTGGCTCATTTGTATTTAAAGGGCCAGCGCTCAAAATGGCCTTTCTGGTGTCATTACTCAGAAATAGGGATGAAGATGAACCTGTGGAGTTGAATTAATGCAGAATTCAGACCCAAGCAGAGCATTTACAGTTTATGAAGACCACAGGGAAATGTTTTATAATCCAAAAAGCCATTAAAAAAAGAAAAAAAAAGCTAAATATCACTCCTTTAAAATGTTCTAAAAATAAAGTTGGATTGGATGACATGACATTGTTGCAGCAACTTGGGTTGAAGTCTTGGCCTGAGTTGTTTTCCTGCATGTTGCCCCATCTCTCTCGACTGTATGCATCTCTAGCAAAGGCAAAAATGGACAAAAAGTATCTTCAACTCAAAGACGGTGATTAGTGTAGTTTTAGATGAATGGGATTCACAGGAACTCATTTAATAGACTTAGTACTGTATAAAATTCCTAAATCATGTAAATAGAGCGTTTATAATTCAATTTATTAAGCATCTTAAATACTGTTCCACCTCCTGGTTCATTTACAGCTGTGAATTGCTTCGTTTTTTGCTCTTTTTTGTTAAATTATTATAATTTATTCTTCAGGTCAGTTTTATCAGCTCATACAGGGTAAATAGGTGTGTGCACATTTCAAAATGTAAATTTTGTACAACAGTATTAGAAACTGTCTCATCATATGCACAGTAGGAACAATTTCAGGCTCAAACAACACAGTCACAGTCAAAGTAGAGGAATTTTCACAATTGAGGTGCAGAAAAAGAATGTGTTGTTAGGCATGTGTGTGTGGGATAATATGAGAGAAAAGGATTCACTGAATTAATCATGGGGGCCCATCTTTTAGTAAATATTTCCTTTTGAAAGCTCAGGGAATATGTAATTTGTTGCATATAATAAATTTCCCTGACTCTTTCAATCATGTATTTTATGTCAGTGGCTCTAGGTTCATCCACCTGGTCTTTATACATCTTAATTTTGAGAAAACATAAATGAAGTTGCTGTAGTTCTAATAGAGATGAAACAGGCTGCAAATGAAGCTGTCAGTTATTGTGTATGGGGATTACTGGACGTCCCTGGAGCGCCATTAAACACCACAACAAAAATTCAAGAGCTGTAATAGTTACCAGACTTGTATCAACACATTAGTGAGAGAAACTGGTGAGAGTGTTTTATGAGAGTGTGTGGCAAAGGTTTTGCTTACAGAGAATTTCTCGTAGAGCTGGTAGGTGAGCAGGGGGTTGGGTAGCTCTCTGAAGTAGAGCTTACAGAGCGAGCCGACGCAGTGGATGTCCTGGATGTAAACATCTTTGGTCAGGTCGGGGATCTGCTCCGAGTCAAACTCATGCCTGTCGAAGGGGAAAGACGATAAAAACTCATTCACACTGTCAAGTTATTTCAAGAGAAATGAGTCAGTGATTGGACTGTTGGACAGGTTTATGACATGCAAGGAGAAGAGTTGCATTTCAAGGGGGGTTTCGGAGACAAAAGCACGAGGAAATGCCAGAGTGCCTTCACAGCTGAACAGAAAATATTCCCTTTTGAATCCAAATACTCAAAGTTCACATTTCTTGCAGTTTACAAGCCAGAAATGCTGTAAAACTCCTGATAAGTGACATACAACTTCTAACCCTGACAGCACTCCACAGTAAAACTGCTGATGAGAAACAACTGTTGCACTGTGAGCCATAATGTGTTTCCTTTATTTTACACACGCAATAATTCTGGATGGAATTCATGTATTATCACACTCGGAGATGTTGGCTGAGGCTGGGGTAAGATTTATGAGCTCCCCCTATGGCGAAAGATGTTTCAATAGAAGAGGCTCAGAGTGGAGATACTGCACAAAAACACACCACAGGCATCACGACTAATGTTTTCTTCAATCAAATCTGTCAGAAGTAAAAGCTAATAGTGAATGTCTATGGGTCACCTACCGCAATTTCTGGATGTTTGAAGCAATTCCGGAAAGGCGGTAGATCCCATCCACCACGCCGTGCTTCTCGATGAACTCTGTACAGCTCTTGAGGACCTGGGGAACTGTAACCAAAAAAAAACAAAAAACAAAAAACCTCAAAGTCATCACCCAACCTGTCTTATTCAGTCAATGTTTGTCCATTTGTCTTCACCGAGTGATCAAGGGTCAAGAACAGGATGGCTTATGTTTCTGAAGTGTGGAGGCCAAGGTCAAGAAGCTCAGAAGGAATTATTGACACATGACATGAGAATTACGGTCATGTTTGAGTACGTTTGAAGAGGGTTGAAGACTGGAAATGCATTTTCTGCAATGGGCTTTGGTTTGACCTAAAACCTTTTTTTATTTCTTCCAACATCGGTGCAGTTTTTCAGAAAAACTCAAAATACTAGGGAAAAGAAATATATCAATGCTAAAATAGTCCAGTCTGCATCCCAATATACAGAAAACTTTAACCAAACCTTTACAAAAAAAAAAGAAAAAAGCTATGGTAATTTCATGTAATTATGCAAATATAAAGAGCTGGATCATCTGCATAAACAGTAAGTGCACATTTTGACTAAAAACAGACATTAATTAATAGTGATGAAGCACCTGTGCTCACAACCTTAAATGAGAAAATTAAAGTGGATTTTTGACTTAATTTAGTTCAGCTTTATTTATTCAGTGCCAGTTACGACACATGATGGATTATTTGAAGGCACTCTAAACATACTATATGCAAACCCAATAAGTTTACTGTTACATTGCTAATATCACACAAATGTACTTTATATTCTGTCCAAAACTCTAAGTACTTTGAGAATATAAGGCTTTATTGGCTCTATGATGAGATGGCGACATCTGCAGAGGTGTTGTTTAAAGCCTGGGAGCATAGTTGAATAAAGGTCAAACAAAATGTAAGACAGGGCAGAGACTATGTGCTTTTGGAGATCTCTTCAGCTGCTGTTTATTTAGTTTATATTATTATACAGAAAACAGAAAAAAGGGAACTTTAGTTGAGACATAGCCCTTGAGCTGATAAACATAATCAGACATCTGTGACCTCAAATTTTACCCAATCAGTAAGAAAACATAAGCTAAGTTTACCGTAGCCAACGCAGGGTTTGGTACTAGGCTTTTTAGGACCATTATGAACTTGAAACCCAATGGTTTAGATGTGAACACAGATTGATTTGAGATGCAGGACAAATTTTCTGGGATCTTTTAACAACTTCTTCTGAGACTCTAAATGCTTTTATACCCAAAAGATCCTAATATATTTAAACTTTGAAGAGTTAGCTTTATGCTAATAGTATCGAGTAGACGTCTGCTTTTTGGGCATAAAGTGTTGGTTCAATCTCCATGTTTTATTACAGCATTTATTTATTAGTTTTCCATTGATCTCCGTACATGGGGGCATTTTGTTGCATTTATGCTTTTTTTTTTGCATTAATTCAGTGAATGTTTCATTATTGAGGTATGATATTTAGTAATTTATACACTGAATTCCCAATGGACTACTCCAACACAGACTTACACCATCTCTACCTGTCTTCAGTTTTATGTTCACAGTTATTTCTTTATGGACAACCTGAGAATATCCATAAAAACAGCTGGATCCGAACACACCCACAGATAGTGAGATAACACATTGTTTTTTACTAAGGCATGTAATCTCAGCTTCAAAGCACGTTCACAGTGACTGTGTGAAATGAACAAAAAAAAAAAAAAAAAAAAAAAAAGGAAAAAACCTCCAAAAAAACACATCTTTTCCTTTCTCTTTCAGTAACCATGAATCAGAGAGACGGGTTATTTATCCGAGTGTGTGTGTATATGGGAGATAAGGACTGTGTCTATGTGTCTGAGGAGGTTCCCAGGCCTCCCACAGCTCACACATCATTCAGAGGATGACAGAGAGTGGGACACTCGCCGAAGCAGCTGTTCAGACAAATTCCTCACATAGCACAAGAGAAAACAAGGCGAGATTTGAGGAAACTTGTTGGCATTCTCCAGCAGAGGAGTGGGCAGTGAGGGTGGATAAATCCTCTCCTCCTCCTTCGCCTCGTGTCTTCACTTACTTGAGATTTTGTTATGAGATCGTCTTATCACAAAAACCCAGTTCGTCTGTGTGGAGTTGACACTCGCTGCAAGAATTTGTCCTTTCAGTTTCTGGTCAAAATGGCAGCTTTTAAAGTCGGCTGATGTAAAGGACTCTCCAGATAAATATGATCCTGTTTAAGTCAGTTTCAGAATTTTAAATGACATTGGCACTGAAACAAATAGAAGCCTTTACTTATTTACTTTGTCAAGGCAGAGTTTTAGTTGTTTTAGTTGTTTTGTTTTTTTTTTTCCCAAGAAATAGAAACTATTGCTCACTATGTTTTCAAACTCATCCCAGAAGTCAAAGCACCTTGACTCTTCGACCCAGTAAAGTGTGACAGAATTGCTTATCTGTTCATACCAAGGTAAAGCAGGATTTACAGATGTCGAGGATCGACTCCTTCACCCATGAATGTGACTGTGATGCAGAACTGACCCATGGCCCGAAGCAGGACCTGTTTCATTATGGCGAGCTGATGACCACCATCATTTGTGTCCACACTTGGCATCTGAGCCACTTCCATGAACAAACAGGTTTTAAAGTTGGTGTCAAAATTAATTGAAGACGTATTGATCAGGGCTGAGCAAAGCAGGAACCTCATTACGCTGGTTTCACCTGATGCAACAGTGTAATCATGACACCATTACAGTACTATGCTGCTGATGGTGCTGGGAATCAATGTATCAGCTACGGCTTAATGCAGGTGCAAACTTTACCCCACTAAATATCCTATAAGATGAAAAAGACAGCAATGTGTTTACTCATAGTACAACTACTTGGTTTTTGGAGGGCCTGCTACACCATCAGCTCGGGTCTGTCGGAAGGAAGCAACAGGTGTATGAAGGGGCTTGAATGTTAAACAGTAATAGTCGGTGTTCACTGTTTTTAACCTCATGGGGCTGGGCTTTAAATAATATAAACCTTAAACTGCATTTTAGACAAGTAAATGGAGCAGAAATAGACAAAACTATAATATCATAAAGTCTTAGAACTACTACATTTGGAAAACTCTGCACAATTGGTGCACTATGTTTTTACTACCACAGAGTTGTGTTGCAGTTACTTGGCTCTGCTTTCTGTTTTCAACATAAATACTACAATCAATCATGACTAAAAATCCTGTTTTTCCACTTTACTGCTTTTTCTATATCAATGTTGAACAACTATCAATGAAACTGGAGACTTTATGGAAATTCTTACAATGCAAAAAATAATGACTAAGAAAAAAACAAATGTTGAACTACAATACTTTTATTGCTTTTGTTGCTCTTGGGGCATATCTTATTTAAGAGAATCAAGATTAAAGAGAATTTATCATAAATTTAGGTAAATCTAGAAGTTATGAGTTTTCTTTATAAAGATGTCATGGTGAGTCCTGAAATAAAACACTGACTAATAAGAAAAAAGGGATTTATGGGTTATTTTTTCAAAAAATGGGGTTGTGGGTCCCGGGTTTCTGAGGGGTTCAATAAGTTTAATATAAGACTTTTTTGGACAATTATGAATTTTGGACCTGCAGTATTTCATGTCCCATTGTGTTGGGGTCGGACATTGGCAATGCTCCTGATGTGAAAACAGAATGATAATAGGTGATGGCAGGCGATTGCTGGTGTTTTCTTGTTAGTGGAGGCTTTGTGTTATTCTGGTTTTCTGTGTGCCTCTAATACCTTTAAACCCAAACATCCTAATTTGAGTGTTTTCTTGGACAAGGTACAGTGGGTTTAGTTTTTGTTTTTTTTAAACCAGGCTTCAACAAAACAGTAAATCATTTTAAAGACCTGTCAAAGCTGCGTTTAAGACATTTTAATGTGTTCAGTGCAGATCACTGGATTTCGTACGTCTTAAAAACTGAAATTATCTATTATTTATCATGAAAGGTCCCAGCAACAAACAATTTCACATATAAAACACTCTATATACTTTATGTAAGTAAAACAAGCCAGTAAAAGAGGAATAAAAGAGTCATTGAAGTGAAACCCTGTGCTGTTTCTCACCGTCATGGCCTGAGTTGAGGAGGTGTTCCCCGAGGTCGCAGCCGAACACCCTCTCCCGGAGGATGCCTCTCTGCTTCAGCTTCTGTTTGGTGGGTCTGGACTTCATGAAGGAGCGTAAGAAGGTGATCAGCTTCCCGTGCTTCTTAGACACTGAGAAATGAAGGAAGAGAGGAAGGGAGGAAAGACGGAAGGGGGAGACACATGTTAGATACCTTTCACAGATGTGAACTACTCTAACTGTGGGTTTGGCTCAGTTTTCACACACAGACCATGCACTGGTATGAAACCCCATACGAGCTGCTCAAGTTTGTCCCATTGTGCATTTCAGCTTCATTCTAATGCAAACCCTTCCTTTATGCGTGTGTAGTTTCCTTGAAGCGCAAGCTTCGCTCTTAAATACCACCTCCCAGGCAACTACAAAGGAATCCTCCACATCCAATACCAGTATCCTCCGATCCCCTTCAAAACAAGACAAAAAAAAGGAGCAGACCTACTTAAAAAACCCAAACCGCATTAATCAGATACTATGTCTGGGAAAGGGTCGTAAGCTTCTTAAACTACACACCAGTTGTTTTCTCTGCTCTGGGGAGATGTGAAGGACTATCAAATGAATCAAACAATCTGCATTTTTGCAGAGGACAAAGGAGCTCGCCCAGACACCAAACATTTGCCCAAAAATCTCCAGTGAAAATCAAACACCATCAGGATGCTGCTGAAATGACAGTAGCTGGGTGTTTTTCCACTCAGTTCTGTTTAACCTCTGCTGTCACTGCAGTGCAGATACAATCAACCTCCGAGTTTAAAATGAGACTAATTTTACATTTACAGAACATTGTCTGGTAGATGTCATTCACCAGTCTTATTAAAAAGACACTGCCAAAATACTTTGTGCATAACATCAGAGAAACTGTGACTCCACACTCGTTCAACCCACCTCTTTCTCTTCACAGCCAAGACACGTGTCACAGTAGACGTCACTTTTTTTTTTTTTTGAATGAGATGTCCGCCAATAAGTCAGTCTAATGTTTTAGACACTGCACGGAAAACTGTCTGTTTCCTTGGGATAAATATACAGATTCATCTCAGCTTTAAAGATTGATATTTCATGAAAAAAAATGCCTTTGTCTTTGACATTTCAATGTGCTGTGGTTTGTACGATGTGCTCAGTTTTACTGTGAATATCTGTTCTTAAAACATTATCAGCTGCCTTTTCTCTTTGTTCTTCCTCCCTTTCATGCAAAGTGAAAAACCACTGACACACATTTCAAAAAGAATAAACTATTTTCATCTTTCGTCTGCCTTTAACTTTTGCTATGGCTTCAATGGGGGATATTCTCATCTCATCTCTTTTATCCTTTGTGAACTCTCATCACAATGCCCTTCACGTTGACTTTCCTCAGCAACTTTATCTATAATTCTTTTACTCTACCTTTTCCAAATCCCAAAAAACAATAAGAAAGCCTTCTGTAGTCCAGGCTCTTAAAATCTGAAACACTCCTGTGTTGCACAAATTTGTAGGATAATCTTATTCATTGTCTGATCTGTGATCTTTTTGTTCTGCTGGTCTTGAAGCTGTGCAAACACCTGAAACTTTCGTTAATCTTCATCACACCAACATGTCCTCAGAGAGTTATCTGGAAGCGGAAAAACAGCTGTCACGTCAGTTTTTTTTCTTCGCAGGCAAATTCTTTTAACTGATTATAAACACAGTCACGATCACAAGCCTCTCTCTTCTCTTCTGCCCTTCACCAACTTGACATCATATTTATTTTATCCCGTGCTACACTTGGTGGGAAAAAACAAAGGCACAGGTTGCAAATTGAAGAATAAATCATTTACGGATCACTCAAATAAATGACTAATCTTTGGAGATATGGCGTTTCTCTTCAAGCCAAGCTGAGATCTGCTTCCAATACAACCCAAATGAAAGTAGGCCACTGCTTACAAAACTCTGTGCACACACAAAACAAGCTGAGTTAAACAAACCTAAAACAAAAATACACCAAAAAGTCTAACGCCAGCATCTTTACTGGGCTTTTGAAGCAAATATTCATCAGAAGTGATGATAGTAAGATGAATTCCTCCATGAAGCATAAGGGACATAGTGTCACAAACCATAAATACAACCAGTTATGAATATTACTACAAAAAGCAGCCAGTGGGAGACATATCCCACTAGCCTGAGGACTATTAGGTAAAAATTAATGAGCGTCTGCCTGCTCTGAAAGCTAAATATACACTGCGGAGGTAAACTGTATGCAGTCCATTTAATTGACAGTCCAACAATCCATTTAAAATGTATAGATGCAGACTGGAGGAAAACTAATGAGCAGGTGAGACGAGAAACCTACTTTATAGATGAATCAATTCAGCACATTCTCATTGTGCTGCTGGAACATGAAAACTAAGTATACACTTTCATACAGGACTTCTTCATCTGTCAGTCAAGTTCTTAAATCAAACAAGATGTCAAAAAGCAACTGTAACTGCACAAACTACTGTAAATCTCAAGTGTGAAAGGAGCAACACTGTAAACATCCTGTGTATTATGCAAATTAAATTTTTGTTTTAGGTGTAAGAAATGCCATTATTACTTGATACTATGAAATGACATCTTAATATTGTTAATATTTGCAATGGAATACTTCAAAGATATTGAAATAATTCATAAAAAAGGCGAATTTGGCTGCAAATGTCATATATGTCTCTTGGTTCTGTCCTCTGGTAATAGGGTTGGTGTCTCTTTAAGTCTGCTCTGTCCTTTCCTTGCTGCCTCTGACTTTTCAC
>JAQQZY010000007.1:27135405-27159009 GCA_030068375.1 Ostorhinchus rueppellii
CTGTCATGTTTTATGTTCTGATGCTTTTATCATTTAATATTGGCCATTTTAGTAGAATAAAATGACAAAATGTAAGTATTCAGCATGAAATGTAATGTGAATAAAACTTCAACAAACAATTTCTGCTATAACATCATTCATTGCTATGTTTATAATCACCTTACATATTGGGCTTTTAATTCCTTACTAAATTTAAGCTTATAAGTGGATTTTAGGTATGTTTTTAGTCCATTTTACTGCTAAAGTGGATATCGAGTTATGGTGTGATTATAACGGTACAAGAAAAGCAGGTTAGTGTTCTTGTTTTAATCTATAAACCTCCATATTTGAGGTGAAAGGTCTGTCAGACAACCATCATATTTGTGGTTAAGGTGTGACAGATGCCGCCTCGCCTCGAGCCACGCCATCCGTCATAGCTCTAACCACTTCCAGAAGATACAACCATTATCAGAGAGACGATAACAACCGCCGGTGATGACTTGCTTCCAACACATTTCCTGTTAGTGGTTTTAAAAGGAGGAGTGGCGGTACCTGGTTTTGGCACAGAGTTGGTCATGGACTGCGGCACTTTATCATTTATAAGCTCCACACACTCGCTGGGAAAGAAGCCAACCTGGATAAAGAACAGCGGTGAGAAAGGGAGGGGCAGAATGGGAAAAAGCACAATCAGATTTAGATAATTAAATGAAGGCCGGGAATCAGAAAACAAAGCCTCTACACTTCTGGGATGTGTGGTCATGTGATATTTTTGTGGTAAAAACACTGTGCCAGGGGCTACTAGGGTCAACATTACATCTATCAGAGTGGGGGTGAAGAAGTGATATTTTCAGTTTTGTAGTAAATAAAAGCAGAACCTTTAGCTTTTGTTTTTATGGCTGGTTTACACATAACTATACTGCATACATATGAATGTGCATTGTCAGACTGGCTGAGTGATCTCCCCCTAAAGGACAGATCTGACACTGCAGATATGTGTACGAGTACATTTTCCATCATGTCATAGGTCTGATATTATCTAAAAGCAGCTTTCCAGGCTTCAGGATCATCTATAAGTAGAAAACAGCCTCTTAACATACAGCTCTGGAAGAAATTAAGAGACCAGTCTAAATTTCCAGACCTGAACCCCTTTGAAAAGCTCTGGGATGTGATCAAGAGGAAGATGGATGATCACAAGCCATCAAACGAAGCTGGGCTGCTTATATTTTGGCTCTGAAAGTTGCAGAAAGGATTCTGCAACATGAAAGACTAATGCAAAGTGAGCCAAGACACCTGAAATCAGGGTTATTTCACCTTATACTGATTCTTCAAGTAGTGCAGAGAAGAATGTAGCTGTTATTTTCTGCAAATAAACAACTGTTTTTATGTGGAATGTGTGTTAAATGTTATCATTTGAATCAAGGACACCTACAACTCTGGACAAAAATTAAGAGACCACTGCAGTTTCCTCTGAATTCAGGATGTGTGTATGTATGACAGCCATTCTATTCCTGTGTCTGTTGAATTCTAACACAAGCACACCTTATTCTAATAATAAATACCTGATCCATGTCTTATTTAAGGAAGAGAAGTATAAACAGCACTAGTGTGGCCATCACTATCTTCTTACAATCGGCAAAAACTGTGTTATTAGTACCACAGAAGTAATTGGAATCCAAAAATAACTATTGAAAACTACTGGACTTCTGCTTTGACACTGTTCCCAAACTCTGAGGACTGGTTCTTCTATCAGGACAATGCTCCCGGCCTCAGCTAGGTCAATAAAGGTGTGGATGACGGACCACCAGATGAAGATGTCCAGCCACATCTGCAGACCTGAACCCACTGTGAAAACCTCTGGAGGAAGATGGATGGTCACAAGTCATGGAACATTGCTGAGCTTGAATTTTTAATGCCAGAAGCTGCATAAAGTCATGGTGGAGAGCCAAGACACGATAAAAACCTGTCACTGAAAATCAGAGTTATTCCACCAAATAATGATGTCTGAACTTTTACCAAGTTACATTAGTTTGTGTTGTTTACAAATGAATATGAACTGGTTTTCTTTGCATTATTTGAGGTTTGAAAACGGCATCTTTTTGTTATTTTGACCATGTGTTGTGTTCTGCAAATACATGCTCTAAATAACTATATTTTATTTGGAATTTGGGAGAACTGTTGTCAGTAGTTTAGAGAATAAAACAAAAATGTTCATTTTACGCAAACACATATGTATAAATGGTAAAATTAAAGAAAGTGATGATTTTGCAATGGTCTCTTTTTTTTTTTTTCCAGAGCTGAAAATAAAGACCCTCACCTATGGTTATGAGCTCTGAGAAATGACTGACACAATGATGTCATGAGCACAAATGGTCAAAATGAGTTTCCTTTGCAGGGTGGCCGGGCTCAGCCTTAGAAATAGGGTGAGGAGCTCGGGCAAGGGGAGGGAGTAGAGTAGAGCTGCTGCTCCTCCACATCAAGAGGAGCTAGTTGAGGTGGTTTGGGTATCTAGTGAGGATCCCTCCCCGACGCCTCCTTGGGGAGGTGTTCTGAGCATGTCTGTCCAGGAGGAGACCTTGGGGCTGTCCTAGGACACACTGGAGGGTTTATACCTGGCTGGCCTGGGAACACCTCAGGATTCCCCCAGAGGTACAGTACTTATATAAAGAGTAGAAACAGTGACCTTCATCTTTCCATCTTTCCCTGAGGGGATGGAGGCTAATGTTTGGAATCATTTACTATTTATATGAAATAACAGAGCTGATTTGTAGCCGCCTAACTCTACACAATTCTAACTTAATATAGCACACACAAGGGAGATAAAGATCCACAGAGGTTAAAAGGAAGTTCAACCAATTTAGGCTTTAATATTCAGACTGTGACATTCACTAATTTAATTCCCTGAAACTATAATAACATTTGTACTTAGCCTAGATCGAAAATGTAATAAAACTCAATGTAACAGCTTGACCAATAATGTGATAAAATGTCCTGACTGATGTAACAAAACACGCTATATACAGAATTTCTGTTGTTTTATCACAGCCTAGGGAGTATTTTACAACAAAAATCATGCTGCCATGTATGTAATTAACATATGAAATGTAATAAGCTAAGGCCCCGTGATGTAGCAAAAAATGATCAACAAAGATTTTCACATCAGGTGATCAGTGATAGTTATTAGAAAAATGATTGAAATGATTATTCTGTCCAGTTTAAAGGTTGAAGAAAGCTGAAAAAAAAAAACCAACCTGTTTTTATTGGACTAAATTATTCATAAGACAGAAAACACCCAAGTTGTCTCTGATTTCAGGATTTTGTGCTTATTTTGATCATTTTATTATTTTTGTTTCTGTATTTGAATTTAATGACATAAAAATAATGACAATTACTTACATTTTTGTAACAAAACTAATTTAAAAGGGCAGTTATTTGTGGTTTTCAGGGCAGTTCACCAGCAGAATTACAACGATAAATAAAATTAGTTTGATGTCAAAATATGAGTAAAACAACCCAAAATTTAGACATGTTGTATTTTCACTGAACAAATTAAACCCTAAAGACAAAAACAAAAAGCATATCCCAATAGGAACATTCTTTATTTTAAAAGGTAATCATTTCATTATATTCTGAATTCTTATACACTATTTCAATTAACTATACACTACAGGAGGCTGACAAAAAGCCACAGACCTGAGAAGGATTGCAATAGAAATCCTGAATATCCTGAAAAGCACAAGTATGAGTGATGTTCAGGATTAAACTAAAAACCCTGTAGAAATATAAATCAGTTGAACATTACAGAGGCAGCGCACATTGCAGTCTGCTCAAAAGCTAAGAAGATAAAATAGGATTTGTACCTTTCTTTGTCTTACTTTGGAGTATCTGAAATCTGTTCTCTTCTTGTCCTTGACAGAACAAACTGAATCAAAATTTTACAGGCAGAGTGAAACAAGAAGTGAAAACTCCCATGTGTGTTTGTGAGTGTTTTTGGCCCCAGGCTATGAGGTGTTTTTGTGAAATCCACACCTGAAAGCCGTGCTTGCCTCTCCACCATGTGGTGTCTTCTTTAGGAGGCATGTCAATCACTGACACAATGTCGCCGACCTGCAGAGAACAACCAAGGCAAGAGAAAGAGGAAGAGAGTTGATTGTCCTTTTACTTCTGACATCAGTGATTGGTGAAACTGGAGGAGTTTCCAAGTCAAGGCTCAACTTTTGATTGTGAGAAAACTTTCAGTGTTTTGTTGAGATCTAATGCGGAAAGAAATGTCCGTATTCAGTTGCTTGATTTACTCAGTCAACATTTGAATTGGAAAAACATAATTCTTTAATTACTCTACTCATTGTCTTTTGAGCAAAACAAATACAGTAAAAATATCTGAGCTATACAAAAGGAATTTGTGTGAGCTGTCATCACCTCAAAGGAGAGCTCATCAGAGGCCTGGGCGATATAGCGCTTGATGACGTGGGCAGCGGCGATGGCCGGGACATTAATGGACGATTCCTCGTGGACCAACAGATGGTTCCCCTTATTGTCAACCTGGTAACACACAACACACACACAACCCGAACAGGTAATTTAAATTATAGCTGGTTTTAGAATGTTGTTGTGTAAATTATTAGGTCAAAAGGTCAGAAGCTGCTCACAATTTTCACACAGTTTTTACACAAAGAGTTTTCTGGGGATTGTAAACTTAGGAGCATTTTCTGTAACCTGATGCATCTGTGTTGGAATCAGGAAAGTAAATACCACAAATATTTCAGGTGAACAAACTACAATGGACGTGTCTATTTCAAGCCAAAAGACTGATCACAGTGGTTGGAAAAAGTTTCACATGTCAACTGTTAGTTTTAGAAAAATGATACGAACTTTTCTTCTGGGACAATTTACTGCCTTGGTGAAATGATGAACTGAAGAAACGAGTACATCGCTATTAAAACAAGAACTGAATATTATGAACATAATGAAATATTATTTAGTAGAAAGACCCTGATTTATTCTTTCAACATATTTGTCAGACCTTTATAGGTTTACACATTTTTCTTTGACTTCTTTGAGAGCTATGGAGGGAGAGATTAGAAATAAACACTCAGTGAAGCAGCAATAAAACACACCAAGAATCTAAATTAATGTCTATTTTTTAAATGTAATGTTGACTCAGATTTGTTTATCTATATCTATCAGGACCCAAAATGGGTTGTAGTGTCATTTTTATTGTATCCACAATTGCCAGAGAAAACATAGTAATTATATATTATTTACATAATAATGTAAAGTGCTTTGGGCGCCGAGAAAAGCGCTATAGAAATCTAATCCATTATCATCATTATTATTATATACTACATGATATGTTAATTCATTTTCATATTTACAACAGCATAGGAATGGCATTTGGAAAGGTTTCTAAGCATTCACATCAGTAAAATGCCTCCATTGCAACATAAAAATGATGTGAAAGTTTTAACAAACGAAAGCAATGTAAAAAGAAACAATACTAAACTGATTAGAAGGACACAAAAAGATGCAAGACAAAAACAACATAAAAGAGGCAACTAAACACAAATAATGTAACAAAATGAAAATGATGTAAAAGCCAGAATACAATGGAATGGAACAGTCAGAAAAACTGTTGATTTTGCAGCAAGATGTGGATCCTGAGGAGACAAACGTTTTTTTCTGGGTCTCAAACTAAAAACATTTTGGAATGACTGGTTTAAAGGATCAGAGCTACAGGGACAGTTATGTAGATGCTGGTGCCTTCACGTGGATGGGAAACACAGTATGATCTGGTGTTCTGAGCTACATTTTCCAGCTGTTTTCTACTACTGCTCTACCAAAGAATCACAAACAGAGCGTCAACCCATCATGCCATTGCTTTTGTACTGTGCAGAAACAGAGGTCCTTTTCTACATTTATGGACAGAGTTCCCAGAAAGTTCATCTTGTCGTTTACTCTTCACTACCGTAGAACAACTTATACTGATAATAACCTTATTTTTGTTCAGTGCCAACATATGCAGAACAACACCTTAAACATTTAGGACTGAAAGGTGAGTTTTGTGATGGGAGAGATTGGCACTTTTGCGAGATTTTCACCCTTATTTTAAATGATATAAAGAAGAAAAGAGGTAAAAATGCATGAGTGTTTGGATACATGACAGACTGCAGAGCTGCTATAAATAGGCTTTGTTTGTCATAATATCTCAATCACAGTTATATCAGAAAATGATCATTTATTTAACTTTAATCTAATTAGGTGGCATTGTAATCTCCTAGCTTATGGTTAATATATTAAAGATCATCACAGAGGTTGTCTGAGTGTTATGGAACCAACAGTTTTCATCAAATCGTCGTGCATTCAGTGAACTGAGCCTCTCCGCTCACGAGACTCCATCCACATAGATCAGCCTCCGCTCTCCCTCTGAAGACCCCACAGACGTTACAAGTTTACACAAAGAGATTGAAATCTTGTGTCTTTACTCAAAATTATTGGCCTGCCTGCTCTGCCGATTCCCACAATGCAAAAGCACACTCTGCTACAGGGCCTGTTTGGCTCAAACTTGTTAAGTTCACCTGGTTCTTGGTTTGGATCGAGGTCAGATCATGTTCCTGCCCCAAACAAACCCCTCCAGAGTTTATCTGGAACCGTATCAAGACCACCTCTTCTAAAGGGCCTTGGTGCATTTGGGAGATTAATACCCAACGAAAATGCATTTCAGCTTGACTCAAACGGATTAAAGTCTACAAGTGTGGAAAAAAAAACTATAATTATATATACACACACAACTATTCCTGCCTTTCCCGAACTGAGGATTGGGAGCCAAAGTGGGCCACAAGAGCTCTTTTTATTCAGTCAGTCATTTTATTTTCTGTATTACACTGAAAGTGAGTGAATCTTGGAAAGATTGAAATCAAGGGGGACAAATGAAATATTGACAGAATGTAGATAGCAATAGATGCAACACAATAAAAGCCATGTAAAAGACAGCAACACCATTTCTGCTACGACGACTGAGTATTTCTTTTTTTAAAAAATGTATCCTTGATTTAACTCCCATTGTAATACACTTTATGATGCATGACATAGCTCTCCCATTTACTTTGAACTAATATTTTTGTTTTGGATTTTTATGTTGTTATTCCCAGCTGATTGAACATTAATAAACACATTAAAAAAAAAGAGACACCAACACAAATAACATAAATGAAATGATGAAAACCTTTTAATTCATGATGGACATGTGTAAATTTGAGTCCCAAGGAGAAATAAAACACTTATTTTTTGGAATTTAAGCTCTGGGAACATCTGGTCTATCCAAGCATCGTAAGCACGACGAGTAGCTGTGTAGGCAGATGATGGTCCAGACCTACCTCCATCCATGTGAGGGCGGGGCCACAGTTGATCTTGTTGTCGGCGATGGTGGAGAGCCGGGAGAGGTAAGCCAACAACATCTGGGAAACTGACTGGTATGGGCGAGAGCACAAGGACCAATTAGAACCATTAGTATTAACTTCAACATAAAAACTATTTAGTACTCAATTTATTCAGTAGCTACCCACTAAACATTCAACATAGCCATTAAAGAAGGTCATTTCAAGTAGAGATGTCTTCCAACTACACTAATAATCACAGTAAATGTTGTTCCAGACAAATTCTGTTGGAACTAATAATCATATAAATGCAGCAGCTGGTGAGTAACCAAAGGTACAATAGTAAAACTCTTATTCTTTACGCTCACACACACACAATGCCCCTCAGTGATAAACTGGTTTTACCGGTCTGGTTTGATACCTCTGCATTCTTTTTAGAGTCTCACTCCGACCATAAAGGTTTCGTCCAGCTCAGTGTACATTTCACAGGCGGCCTGGGTATCCCATTGAAGAGGGAATAACTGACAAAATATCAGATTCTGCATCCCCCAAAACAGCCCATGCAGATCATATTAAATATCAAAGCGCAGTAACTGGAATAGGGTTTATCTGGATAAGTGATAGCTTGTTAGATTTAGATTGGAAAAAGTGCACGGGTGGAAACGCTGTCATTGGTTTAATGAAGTGCCTGACTAAGCATTCATGAAAAACGGTTACACGGCTGTGAGACTGAGGCAAAGCAAGTGGAAGTGGAAAATAAATACTGATTTTGCATCTTTAATGTGCTGCGACTAATATGTGGTTGCACTTTAATTTGACAAAGCTCTGTTCTGAACCAGTGTGCTTGTAGGGCTGATTTTACCTCTGACTGATCAGTCAGACTCTCCAATCGGGGCAACTCGGGCAGCTGAGAGAAGCGTCGGTCGTAGATGCAGAGGTGCAGGTGTTTGTCCAGGACGCGAAAATCCTCATAGCTGCGCTTCACGATCCAGCTCCGACCCTAAAGAAGCATAACAAAATAATTACCCTTCAGCTTGATTAGGTAAATTCATGCATAAATAAATACAGTTTAAAGACAGGAAAATTTTGGACTGATACCAACAAAATGGCGAGTAGGCCAATGTTATTGTCTCTGTTTATTTTGTTTTTGTTATTTATCTCTCCTTCTGTGCCAGGGAAATCTTCATTATATAAAAATAGGTTAAATGAACAGGTTGGATTAAGTCTCTCAGCTCTTCATTATATTAGAATAGGGCAAGATAATCCTCAATTAATCACATATTGGTGAAAGCGGCATAAAGGATAGGAAGATAATAGCACTTTGTAGAAGCAAAAATAATAATCATATGAAAAATAAGAAAATGACAGAGATAGAAAGAATGTTGGCAATAAATTCAACTCTAAAGAATAATCTTTGAATGAGCACCAAAAAAATGGAAAAACCATTATTAATAAAAACATAGCAGGGGAATTCATTGGTAGTCATGACAGATGTGCTATCGATGCATTGATCTCTTAGATGCTGAAGTGAAGCATTTTGTTTTAGATGTCAATGTAAATAAAGCAAACATTTAAGATGAAATAAAAATGTTTATTGCAAAACATAAATTTAATATGACATGTCATCATTGTTTTATAGCCCTGCTCCATTAGCAATTAAAACAACCAATAATGCGTTCCAATGCTTTTGTCTATACAGTGAAATTTGTGTTTACTACGCTCTTGTTTCAGGAAAAACTTCATTGTATATGCTAAAATAAGTCAAGCAAAAGTTAGAGTTACAGTATAAACGAGACCAAAATAAAAATAAAAAGGAAAGTAAAGTAAAAACATAATATGGCATGGTCAAAGCAGAGAATAAACAAACACAAAATAAGTAAAAGACTGAGGTGCAAACAATAATAATACATCTTACAAATAGTGCATGATGGTGAAGGATTACCTTTGAATGAGCATAATTTTAATTGCACAAGTTTATTAAAAGAAACTATAAGAGATGACACTGCTTTCAGTGAAATGATGTCTTATAATCCAGTGAATACTGTCTGAAATATCGATGCACCATGACACACAGATAACATGTTTTACATTTTCATTATGAAGAAAAGCAGTGTGTTTGTACATGTAAAAGTACGTTAGTTTAAGTGGAATAAGTGACTGCAGCGTCTTTTATCTATTTGAGTTTATTCCACTTATATATACGTATATGAAATCAAAACATCACAAGTAAAGAACCAAGAACACACCAAACCACTGGTTGTCTTCACTGAGGTTTTCTGGCTTAATGCGTGTGGTGCATTCAGGTACTGTTATGCTTTAGTAAGTGGAATGAAACTTGCATCCTAAACTTCCTGCTTGGTGAACAGCGCCCCACTGTCTCATTCCGGTTGAGTCTGCATCATTTGGATTCCTCCGTGGACCAATGTGGCGGCTTTGACATTTCCCTTTACATAACAAGCCTTTAGCCCTGAGGATGGCTCATATTATGAAGACAAGACGATAGAAAGTAGTCAAACTTCAGCTGAACATCCTACCATGGACTGTCATATCCTTCTTTAACATGCTACCTTTTGACACCTGCTATTTTGCTCTGAGTAGTTCATCGTCTCTACTTTCATTACAGGGACATCTGCCTCGGTTTCAGTAAACAGACAAGTCCAAGTCCTTCATTAGCCACACTGCCTCTGCATTGTCCCTACAGACACTGTGTTTTCATGCCCAAAATGCAGTGGCATTGCTTCAAGACAGAAAAACAGCAACCACGCCTCTTATGGACTTGTACACTTTGATAATGGAAATGTCTTTATAAACAAAGTACTTTGATGGCTTACTCAGCTCCGATGGTAAAATGCAGTGATTAAATGCCAACATTTCAAGCGCAAACTGAAAGAATTGTGCCCTCAATCCACCACATTAAATGCAACTTTCATAAAAAAAATTTCAAGACTTATTCCATGGATTTGTTTCTTTTTCATCCAGTACGACGGGGTTCCAAACCTCAGAACCCACTCGTGGAGGAAAAAAAAGTCTTTGATTTGGCCTAGAAAGATGTGTCTGTACGGAGGCCAGGGTTTGTGCGACTGGGACTGCAGCGTACCACTCAGCCGCTGATTCTAGTGGTGTTTTAAAGAGCTGGCTGGGAGAGACGCCGCTGGGAGGCCTCTGTGGGCTCAGGGAACGCTTTATGCTTTCCTGCCCCACTTTCAGACGGTGCTTCTAGTTTACGCCCCTTTCTGGGTCTGTGGGACTGAATCAATCTCACTGCGCTGTGCTACTTTCTCTATTTAACATGCCAAAGTGCACAACTCCCTGCCAACTTTTCTTTTTTTTTTTTAACTCGTTCAAATAGAATTGGTGTGCATTTAGCAATTTTCCAATGGCTGTAAGGTGGTGGTATTTCCAAGTACAGGGCTGCTTATGCCTGTGGCACTGCCAAGGTCATGCAAACTGAATATGATCTGCAAAGGGGAATGCATGAAACCGCCAGAATCAAAAATGTCACTGGAGGAGGCTGAGGCAGAGCTTCAGAGCAGCTGGCGTACATGTGTGAGTTTACACCATGCCAAAATCTGCATCAATTTAATTTCCTACAAATCCTTATATATGATGTAAACATAAATCGTTTGGTCGTCGTTTTCCTATGACATTCCCCCTTGAAGACAAATATTCAACCTGACTAAACAAACTTTTTTTTTGCTTGGCAAGACGTCTGAAAATAAACCTAACAGAGAATATACCAGTAGCTTTTAGAAGAAATGATCTAAAGTTAAACACACAGCCGTACTTTACTCCACAGGACTAACAATAAATGTCACTGTCATTTCAGCACTGGCATGGGCATTTGTAAATAGGAAAACCTGTCCTAGTTAATATAGTTCATGAAAGCTAAGACTGAAAGATTTGGGGGAAAATTTAATTTTAGTCTACTCATTTGGATAACAGGGGAAAATGCAATTTACTACTGAAACTCAAAAATGCACACAAACTTAAAATAAATCATCGTATATCAATATTTATATTTAAAAAAAACATCCTTATGCATTTATAACTGCAATAATAGCATTTTATTGTTGTACACTGACCTATTTACAATGGCTTTGCAAAACATACGATATTTGTTTAAAAATACCTCATGTACATTTTTTAAACATGTATTAATCACGTGACTTGTGGCCTTAAAGGTTATTATTTTATTAGGTATTAACATGGCTTTTCTATATGCGTTTTTTTTCTAGAAGTCTGAAGAGGAGTAATACCACAGCTGAAATAAAACAAGACAGAGATGTGGTGGTACTTTACTTTTCCTTCTCCTTCCACTTCTGTGTGAGGTTCATCCTCTTAGGCCCACAGTTCTGTATGCATTGCCGTGGTAACACTACGCAATGTTTCCAACAATATACACATTCTATGCATCCATGTAACCAGAAGAATATCAGCTAAAACCTCCACAAACCAAATTGTCAGAAAACAGAACACAACTCAAACAAAAAGCAGTTAAATGGACAAGTATCTACGACAGTGTGACACCAGCGTATGTCATGAATAATTTAAAACAACCGACTATGAGACAAAATTTACAGCGCTAAGCTAACACTAAGCAGCTCCAACAGTATATGTGTTAGTTCTTGGTTGCATTAGGATGCGCTGATTATGAAGTTTGTCTTATCTTGAGTGTTTTCTGATTGCAACTTGGTTTTATGTAAATGAAATTTCTGCTATCAGATAATCCATTGCTCTATGTTTCTAGTGGTTCCCACTAGAAACAAATGGCCCATGGCTTAAACAGGGATTTTGTGAATTACAGTCTGATGCAATACAATCTTTTATCTTGAATTTGTAGCATCTACAAATCGCATATTTCCTCTGGTCAATTCAGTTCTACAATATAAAACTGAAACTAATGTACTAACTAAAAATAACCCAAAATTCAAAGCCAAAGAAAAAGAATAAATAAGAACTACTAACATCTGTAAAACTGTAACAGCTCTGAGCAAACTGACAGCCCCTGGTCACACTGACTCTATTAATCCGAGCATTTAAACGTGGATTTTTCGGCTACACACACACAAAGATTTTGCACTCTAAAGTTCTTTATAACCTCCACTCTTCAGATTTGCTCCCGTGTCCTGGCAAACATCCACCGCTCTTTTAAATTCAGTCCCCAATTCCCACATAACTTGGATTTCTGAAATGAGTAAGGTGTTTCTCAAATGCCTGAATGGGAGCCAGCACTCAACTCAAAGGGAGAAAAGTGCTGGGTATGTGAGCGGGTCGCCCTTCACCCTCACCTGTGGGATGGATATTGCTTATGACATGTTTTTAAGAGGCAGCTTTAAAGCGGGTACACTTTCTTATTTTTATTATTTTATAAATGTCAGTGCGTGTGTTTTCAGATGAAGAGGAGGCTGTGTGGGCAGTTACATGTAGTTATATATACGCGTACACATGCTTGTGGGAGGTTAGGTATGTATCTGTATTTCTGTATCGTGGCATCATCAGATATGAACAGCAGGAGACTTACCTGGCAGTAAATGTGAACCAAGTACACCAGCTCCTTGGACTCGTAGCCGTTTCGTGTCACTTCGCACTGTTCATCCCCGAGGGACAACTGAAAGATGAACATAAAGACAACATTTAGAACATCTACTCATCCACTGGGTCAAAAAAGCAGAAATCTGGACTGAAAAACACTGGTTGATTACAACAAACCCTAGCTGTCCTCTTCAGAACAGGGGGCAGTCCAATTTGATTTTGACATCCTCAACCTCACGGACCCTTTGACAGGTCTATTATTATTAACTCATATGTGGCACAATGTGAATACACAAAAATTCATTTTATTCTATTCATAATCCCAGTGTTTCCCAGAAGTGTCACCCGAGGAAATGTGCTGAAAACGATGCCATAAACACATGGTTTTGTGGATCTGATTGTTTGACAAAGAGTAGCATGCTACCACAAAGCTTTAATAAAAGTACTGGCACAGAATTTGTAATAAATATGAAACATATTTTTTATGCGTTATGACGGTACTTTCAAGGAGATTTGACAGTAATATTGAGAACATTACTTTCAGATCACATTTCCAAAATATTACCAATCGCTAAAAAACACCATTTGACACTGCTTTAAAGAGACAGGAAGAGGATGAAGCAAAAGCACGTGGCTTAATCTGCACAAGGGATGTCAGATAATATCTCATTGCAAAGTGTAACCCTGAATGGAAGCCGGAAAATAAATAGATGCAGCATAAGATGATAATTGCACACAGGAGTTCCAAGTGGAATAGTACTGACCGCCCACATGTTGATGAAATATAGATGAGAAAATGAGGATGGAGCTGGGAACACTGGCATAACTACCATGTGCTTATGAAAGAGCACTAAACAGAGTCATATGGATTAAGAGTGAACTGCTGGCAGGTGTCCTCTTCAACCCAACTCATGTGTGGACCTTGATTAAGGCTTAAATAAAAATCAAAGCAATCAGAAACCTGACTGATAGTCTTTATTCCACCAGAATGTGTGATAAAATCTTTTTGACATTTATCAAATCACGGGTTGCCCAATGCAGAACTTAGATCCAAGTTGGAAGGTCTCTGAGCCTGAATCCCAGTGCCCTTCTTCTTCTCTTCAACTATTTAACTATAAAACCAATGCTTTCTTTATTCAGAAATACTGGTTTCATTCAAAGTTCCAGTTGCTTTAGTGTTCTAGTTTAAATCTAGTGTGCTTTTAAACAAAGGAAACTTTCTGCTTTCACAAGTGCAAGCATAAAATGCGAGACGGAAGGCTTTTATGTGCTTCGGAGGTCCACTAAACACATTTTGTCTAAGCAATGACATGGTGCCAGAGAGGAGATAAAAACACATGTTTCTGTTCCCATTAAAGTAGGACAGTTGTTAATGGAGAGGCAGGGGTAAAGAGAGTTGTTGTGTTTCTTTTACAGAGACACAAACTAGCATGACAGCAAATGACCTAATTGTCTCTCTTGTTCCGTATCGGCGCCGTGAAGCACAGAAATGTTCAGTGCTCTGTGCACAAGTGAAAGCCATTGTCTTGACAGAGTAAGGCAGCAAAAGCAATAAAAACAAACTTCAGATGTGAGCCCATCAAGGAAGGCATTTACTGCGAAATGCTTTCTCCTATTGCGCTGGAAGGGCTGATGGAAAGCCGTTCAATTACAAACAGTGACGGAGGAGAAAGGAGTTGTAACAAACACAGATGTGTATTAAGAAAAAGATGCAATTGAGTGTCATTTCGGTATAGAATGGAGAAAAAAAAAGCTGAAAAAGCCAGTGCTCCTCAGTCGGTGATGGATTACACTCACTATTCTATTTAAGATAATGGTCTCTTAACCTAGAAATCTTCTAAAAATATTTACAGATGCCAGCAGATACACACTTATGAAACAGTCGTAAACAATAAAAACAGAGTAGAACTAATTGTTTAACACAAAAAGCACACACAAACTGCTAAATCTACCAAAATGCACAAATAACTAAGATTAAAAGATTTAAGAATATGTGTTCCTTTACTTTCTGAACACAAAAGGCACACATATTTAAGTTTGCATGTGCAGATATGTTATTAAAAGAAGTGCATAAAAGAAAAGAATAGTATACCACAACCAGAAAAGGCCCATCAGTAGGACATTTGCATAGAAGCTCAATAAAAGCTGAGTTAAAAGGAGCATCTGGTCCTCAAAGGTGAAGAAAACGTGCTGGTACAGCAGAAAGACTGCCTGTCATTAGTGACTGGTATACAAACTATTATTAAATGAGGTGTAAAGTCAATGTATCACACAAACGACAAGTACCGCAAGAAAGAGACAAACTCAGACGACACTGAAGGTAAAGCAGCACCTTCAGAATGGGGTTACGTCTAAAGGTCAACACTGAGTGATACTAAACCCAGAGGCTCGAATTTCTCTCAACATCCAGTTAGCAGCACATATTTAAAGATATGCACAGACATTCTGGAAAGGTTTCATTGGAAAAACTGCTTTAACCACTGCATATCCAGCTCCAAATACAAAACTATATGATAGTTTCAAACAGAACCACAAGACAGTGACGCGACATGTTATTTTATCTGCATACAAACAAAGTCCATATCCAGGCACTGAAATGAATAACTGTTTCAGATTACAGAGCTGTGTAATAAACATTTGTAGCAAAACTATCATGAAGTTAAAGCTGTGCAGTGACAACAACGCAGTAAATACCGTGGCCTTGAACTACTTCTGCACTTACTGTATGAAAACAACAGTAGAAGTGCTTCTGATTTTAGACGGTAGTTTTCCCAAATTACAACTTATGAGACCCGACAATGCAACCATACTGAGTGGCATGCCAAACGGGCTTTCCTCCCCTGAGTGTCCATTATAACATGCACTGCACATCCAGCCTGCAGTGCACTAGCACACTCTGTCCCTCTGGCCATAACACAGCTTAAAAGGCAAGGAAGCGACAGAATAGTAACTTCTGTATTAAAAAAAAAAAGAGAGAGATTTATAAAACTAAGAACAAGAATTATTAAGAAAATGTTTTGCTTTTACAAAGTATTACATTACTGCAATGCAGAATAGACTTGTCTTGGCCCAGTTTCCACACTACACATTAGCTGAACAATAAAAACAAACAATCACCTTGACAAATACGTGTTTAAATTAGATATGTGGTGTTGCAACTCAGGGGTGCTGATGACCCTGTATATGGTCATATTAGCAAAAAGTACACATCAGTGGGTGGTCTGTGATTGTTTACACTGATGTGACTTAACCCTCACGAAATTCTAAACTCAAAGAGAAATCCCATCCAAAAATTACAAACTCAGTTGCTCAAAAACAGAGGATAAACTGCATATTCTCTAGAACAAAGGTTTCTGCTGAGGAACTAAATCCACCCGCCGCATTTTCTACACGAGCTAATTAAATAAATCTTGCAGGAAGAGGAGGGTTGCTCTCCAGAGCTGCAGCAGGAAAATGAAAGAGCAGCAAGACAACACAAACAAATGAAAAAACAGAGCAACGCTGGATACTCACAGGAGTTAAAGTTGTTCTGCTCCTTGTTTTAGTTCCTATGCTTTCTTTGCTTTCATACCGAAGAGCTTCATGGTGCAGTTTGCCCCTCCTTAACCCCCCAACACCTGTCCTCAGGATCTATCTCCCTATGCAAGTGTATGTGTGGGTCTCTCAAGTGTGAGAACGTACATCCCGTCTTGTAGAGTCCTGTTTCTCCAGCCCAGAACACAATTCCCCTCAGCAGGATGTAAATGTCAGCTCTCCACTTTCTTTCACTTACAGTGTAAAGCTCTCCCAGAGGTGGGGAGGGAAAGAGGAGTAGGAGGGGAGGCAACAATCAGCAGCAGAGAAGGATGAGTAGTGTTGGTTTGGTGGATTCCTCAATGGGACAGCCTTCATCTCCTCCATATTGCTCCCTCTCCTATCCATCCATTGTGATTCCCCCTCCTGTTTTTCTCCCTCCACCTTCTTTCTCTTCCAGGTTTCTCTTCCCTGATGGCTGCCACCCAAATGAACTTTCCTAGCATCCAATTAGATTAGCAGCCACAAAGAAAAGGAGCGGGGAGATTTTTTTTGCTTTCAGTCCACTTCCTCTGCCGACCTTACCGTCTGCTTTCTCCACATGCTATTCTCTCCCTTTTTTTCCCCTCCTCTTCGCTGTCTGACATGCTGGCTCACCCCTCCCCCTTTTCTCCTCCTCTTACCCCCCCACCTTTTCGGTTGGTACATTCCCAGGACAAAGAGCAGGGATGGACATAGAAAAAGAGAGGAAAAAGAGGAACAGAGGAGAAGGGAGAGGGCACGAGGTAACAAGGGGGAAAAGGGGGGGTGCACTTGCAGGAGAGCAATTTTGTGCAGCGTTCCTATTCTGTTGTCGTCTAGTGTTGTGGCGTTTCACAGGACAGCCAAGCCAATCTGCTGCCCGTGCAAGGAGAGACTTAATAGAGTCAAAGGACAAGTATACCTAAAGACAAGGAGGGTGCAACAGCTCAATGCACATTTAACTGAGTAGCAATAACTGAGTCTTTGCAGAACAAACACGTAAAAATAATTGAATTGTCCTCATCAAGTCATGTTCCTTTTTCTGGATTGTGTTTATTACAGCAGACACTATAATATAGATGCTTGAAAGATTCACCCTGTGACTGAAGTGGGGTAGCTTGCTGTCTACCACGTTCGCAAAGTAGAAATAGAGTAACCAAAAATATAACTTTTAACCTCCCATCTGCTAAATGGTGCTGCTCTCAGGTTGCAGCCAAATACCTCAAATGAAAAAAAGGAAAGAAAACTGTAGGTTGCATCAGCTGTGATGACTTCATGTGCCATCCACACATGAGATGGATTAAAAAGGTCTATTGCTGGAGTTGAGGGTGGAAACCCAAGCAAACAGCCAGCCCCACTGAGGACACTAGGGAGCCAAGAGAGACCGCAATGATACTGGGCTGCAAGAGACCTGCTGCGGTTACAGAATTCCTCCCTGCGTTGCTTGAAAAACATGCAAAGTGATATGTGTGGGTGTGGACGAAATGTGACAATAACAAGGAAAGAGGATCAAAAGTCCAGAGTTTAATGAAATGTGTCTCAAGGTTCAATACGTATATTTGTGTGGTTTGTGTTGGAGACCGTTGTTAGTTGACATTAGCCAACTCCATTTCTAAACTGCCAGCTAAACTTATGCTACTGTGGAGAGGCAGCAGACAGACAATGAGGTAACAAGAGGATGAGTTAAACACATTTTTCTAGAAAATCCAACATTGGTCCTCTACAAAAAAAAAAAAAAAAAAATCAGTGTCCACGCTCTTGTGATTAATGTGAGACAGTTAAGGAGGTGTGCATTGGATATTTCTTCATATCCTGCAGTACATGACAGGTTACTCATGACCTTTGCCTGCACAAACTTTAAACTAAAAGTCACTGTCTTTTCTGTTTTGGTCTTTCATTTGTGGAATGACCTGCGAGAAGGGAAGTCAACACACACTCTTCTTTCATTTCTGATTCGCTTTTTATTGATTTTACTGTCTGTTTTATTATTTTACTATTGCTGCACTGATATTTCTTCGTTTTTTTTTAATGTCTAGCTAGATGGAAGAAATAATCTCGAATATTTCCGCTACACAGCACCAGGACTGTTCTTCTTCCTTCTGCTATCTGCATGTTATCACTTTGAAAGTACCCTTTGGCTATGTTAAAGAACAACCTCCGAGCCACAATAATACCTTAAAAACAAAGATGCATAAGTGCCATTTTGTTTTGAGGGGACCTTTCTTTTAATACATTAATGTGCTTCCTCGTATTCACATATTCCACCAAAGTCTCTCACAACAGTATTCTGAAAATGTGCTGTGCTCAGCATCCACAAGAATTAGACGAAAAAAACAAACAAAAAAACCCCCAGTAATTTTACCCCAATTTTAAAAGACAAGTGGAAGGTGACAGACCTATTGACGTCAACAGCTCTGGCATAGAGGTAACAAAATGCAGAGAAATGCCTGTGTATGCAACAATGTTTTTTATGTTAAGTGCTACATAATTTATTGATTCATGTTGAAAAGCTCTAAGTAAAAGTATTATTACTGAGACTTTAAAGCAAAGATATTTTACTTACTTCACTGACTAAAGCCATTATTCCTGAAGTGACACAGCAACACTCTAAAGAAGATTAACTTCCACTATAAATGCCTCTTAACATTTACAGTGGAAAACAGGAATTTATTAACACGTCAAAAATAAAACGCAAATAATGCATAGAAAAAATGTTCTATGTTGTATATTTAGCCTTTAAATAAGGGACATTTTACTTACTTTAATGGTTGAAAACTTCATTCCTGAAAAGACACTGTTGGACTTGAATACGTCAAATGGCTGAATCCGCTCTAATAATACCAGCTAACATTTACAAAAGAAAAACTGGAATGCATCACTTTGCTTAAGTTAAATTGTCAAACCTTTCTTTAAAAAAAAAAAAAAAAATCCCAGGATGCAAAGTGGGCTGCGGGCCGTTCCTGTTACAATGGGATATCTGGACAGACTGAGGGATCACAGCATCAAATCACTTTCTACTACAGGTCTATTTACGAATATCAAATGATAATCCAATGATGACCCAGTTCATTCAGCTCTCTGCTCTGCTTCACCACTGACAGGCCCGACTGATTTATCACAAACCACACGAGGGAAGGTCAGATGTTGTCCAGGAAATAGAACCACGAAATAAAGTCCCAGAATCTACAGCCAGGCTGCATTTAGCCACGCAGTTTTCCTTTAATCAAATCTGGATATCGGATGGAGAAAATGGTAGTTTAATATTAATAAACACCAGAAATGTAACAGAAGACAGATGGTAACATTAGAGAAAAAAGTAGCAATGCCATTTCATCATTTCCACAGCCATGTTTTTCCCAGTGGTGCAGGATATTTCAGATCATTTAGGTCCAGGAAAGCAGCAGTGTCAAACTAATGAATCCCGACAGTCATCGATGAACATAGACATTAAACATAGAAGCGACAAGAAAACTCTAGTAGCCAGTCTGGTAGTTGACCTGAAGAACTACCACTGTTGTAGACATTTAGAAACATAAAGCACAGTCTCATCTTTAAAATGTTTTATATATAAAATCTCAACTTTGACATTAAAATACTCCGAAAACCTATTTCTACACGTGTTATTGCAAGAGCTGTAAAATGAGGTAGAGTACTCTGGTCGATGTCTACTCTAAGTTATGACTAAAGCTAAATAATTAATAAAGACATAATTGAAAGTGCCATATCCAAACTGTTGGTTATTACATTTTTCAGCAATAACTAAAATGTGTCACCACGTATGATTATTAAATGAAGTATTATACAGATACTCTAGGAAACGGATCATATTTTCCAGATGGAAATGTGTTTTTTTGTTTCAGACCCCTGAAAAAACAAAATGCAAAAATGATCATTCCCACTAAAATTCTGACTCATATCTCCATGATAGAGTAATTACAATAGGAATCTTTGCATGTCCTTCAGCCCCAGGGCCCAGGACTGTTAATATGATCTCATACAACAGAATTCTGGTGTTATGAAGTTAGAACACCAACCGTGAACCTCATTTTAGCAACAAACATCTATACCCTGTGAGTGAAACTCAAAAATCTAGTGAAACAAGACTATGTGTATAGTATCCTTATATACAGTACTTAATGTATAAGTAAGTATATGTGAATTACAAATCACTTCTAATGTTGGTTTATTATGATATTTTCACAGGAACATGACACATGTATCTGACTATAGGAACCCTGATATATGAGCTGAACATTTGGTCCTCCGCTAACCTGAGGTTAATCATTGTCAATTCAGTGAAGATTGCAATATTAGTTTGTTAAGATGACAGTGTTCCACACTCAGAGCTAGTTACACATTTCTGGCACTTAAAGTTAGGTCAGGTATGGTACTTGACCATTTTCCAAATGAATTCTCTTTATTTAGTCTTTTATTATACTATTGTCCTCTGCATTTTTCAGTGAAAATCAGGTATTTTCCTATAACTAACTTCTAAATAATGTAGATGTTCATAAAAGCTGTGAGTAAAGTCAAAGGCTATTATATAAAAACACACAAAACTAAAGAAAAAGTGACTGAACATAAAAACAAGTGTCTACAATTACCATCATTTATCAAACTACGTGGGTTTTACAAGTGAATCAATGTTGTAGAAGATGACAGTTTCATATTCACTCTGTGACCCCTGAACGTCCAAATGGATCATATTTGATGACCACGAGAAGCTGAGAAACTGTATTTTACCTCAATTATTTACATGTATTCATAGGATTAGAGACTTAATGTATCCCTATAAGAAGATTTACCTGTAGGCATTCAGTCAATCATCATTTTATTTAAAAACACAATGTCGCCAACATCCCTACACATTTATAAAATTTCTTTAAATTTCACAGAAATTTTCACTTTGGCCACTGAAAACTTTTCAGTTTATCGCAGTCATCTATTCTTGTGGAAAGCAATATGTAAGTAAGGGTTTGAGGGCATTTCTTGTAATATTGTTTAAATAGTCACTGGGATTGAATGATCAATTGATCAATTCAAATAACCATTATTTAATAAAAAACTGTGTTTAATAATAAATAAGATATAAACAAAAAGAAAAGAAAAAAAGCCAAACATGAACCTCCACAATATCTGCATTTGAATAAATACCTAAAAATATCAATACAGTACGTTTTTGTATCAATATAGTATTGTGAAATCCAATATTGTGATATATTGTCGAGATGATATTTTCTTACACCCCTATTGTTCACTGCTACAAAACAAGAAAATGAATGAACGAAATAAAATGAATGAATGAATGAATGAATGAATATGATGCAAGACTGAAGATATTTCTGATTGAACTTGTGGTTGTGAATTATGTTGCCACTGCAGTATTAAAAATACTACAGCAGATCACAGATTTAGTTCATATCCTGTGGGTGAAATAACTTTAAATGTCAGATCTTTAGATGATGATAAAATGGTCTCAACTGGCTACTAGAGAGCTTAGTTTTACAAATGATGAAGCATCTATTTAATGAATAACTGTCTGATGCTGTACTTCATATGTGGAAGGAATTCATCTTAAAATGTGCAGGGTCGTCTCCATTCCCATACCTTGGTATTTATGATCAGCTGTAGAGCTACAGGGGCTTCAAAAGTATGGATGCCTGCAGGGTTTTGCTGCAGTACTTCAGTCACCAAAGGAGGAAGTGTGAAGGAGCCCTCTAAAATCATTACAAAAGCTATAAAAATGGATTCAGTGAGGGACAGAGGACCACCATGGGATTTGAAACACAGAGACCGATCGCTGCAAAGGGATGAGATCATGACTTGGAGCTGACTCACAAAACAAATCCCATTATGAGGAAGATTTGCTTCTTGCAGGGTTGGGATTCATGCACACACAAACATACTGTACATACACACAAAGAAGTGCAATGAGGTGCAAGGGGAGGGGTCTGACACCACGTACCCACAAGATGAGAGGGTTGTAAGTGGGGCTAAAAAATGGATTTTTGCCTTAGAGTGTAGCGTAACTTGTCAATATATACACATGACTCATTCAGGCCAGTGTTCAAAACGCTGTTATCTGTACTTTTTACATAGAGTCACACATCCTTAATAGCTCATGATTCATAAACCAAATGGACTTTATCCTCTGAAGCCAATTCAACAACCCAATTTTACAGAATTGTTGGAATGTAGACAACAGCATCAAGCATCCCAATTTCATTCCAGCGGACTGGAGAGGGCTATGGCGTTCTGAACATGCCTTTAGTGCTGCTGAGGTGAATGAGCAGCAGCCAACTCAGCAGTAACAACGTTCCCACGTAAGAGGCATTTCTCTGCTACGAACCTCCCAGGGTTAGGTCGAAATGGAGGGGAAGGTTTGTCAAGTGTGAAGAAGGAAGAGGGGAAATAAATCAGTGTAGTCAAGCTGCAAATGGAACAACAGAGGGTAGATAGATGGGGGTGGGATCTAGACAGGAAAGGTTTCTTGCTGACCTCCTGAACGTCAGCAAAGGTAAAGATTTATATTACTGTATGTACATGTATTTTATTTTGTTTTCACATTTGCTGACTGGCACCTTCCTGTAAAATGCTCTTATGTATATGAAGAAATGAGTATCTAGGCCATTTAGAGTCCAGATGTCAACCCACAGATAGTCACAAGAAGTCTTGAAGCTGTATGAGCTAAAAATCGAGGAGGGATAACACTTCCTTCTGAAGCTCTCTCCTCTCTGTCCGAATAAATCTAAATATAAACACAGACGAACCTGACACTGACATTCATCCTGTTGACAGAAAAGTGAAACCACCTTCCTACAACTTCCATACTAAGACAGATTAGAGGAATACCATCATGTCCAAGTCACAGCTGACTGAATGTGGTCAGCGACAGGTAATTAGAGATGACAATCACTTATGTATTCCTCCTACTTGTCTGAAAATGCCTGTGATTGGCTGGAAACATGGATCATGGAGACAAACAAAAACACACAAAGAAATGTAGTCATTTCAGGTTTAAAAATTATATAAATCATCTTCTTAACTCTAGAGCACTATCGCCGGGTCATTTTCACCCGAACAAATGTATTTTCATGATTTTCAACATGTTGCGTTTGAGTGTCAAGGAGTCTGTGCCTTCACCAGGGAAGTCTCACATGTCCCAGGAATGGGTGGACCAAAGACCAAG
>JAQQZY010000007.1:27159356-27176493 GCA_030068375.1 Ostorhinchus rueppellii
ACAGTTGAAAATAAAAGAAAACCACTCTAATTTGTCATGTGTTGTCATATTTTGATCTATTTTTATGACAAGTACTTCTTGTTGGGTATATTATATCGGGTAAAAATCACCCGATGATAGTGATGGTGTTACTTTTTATAGTGAAACTGTTCTAGGGTTAATAAAGTGTATGTGCAAAACTAAACTACAGTGTTGACCATAAAGTTGGAATAATTTTGTTTTCAAACACTTTGGTCTTTTTTTCATCTTAAAACATACAACTAGTCACTTTTGAGCCAGTCCACTGATTGTATACTCAGCCCCAGTTGCACTTTATCAAGAATAAATCACACTATCTCAATCATTTCATGAGAAGAGGTACAAATATTTTATTCCAACTTTATGGGTAACAGTGTATTATTAGACTCATATTAGTAGTGAGTAGTGGCAGAAAGTTGGTACAATAGGCAATAATAATGGAATAATGGATAGAATAATAGTAGTTATCTGCATGACCATTACTAGAATATGCAGAGAGACGTTTAGTAACATAGGAAACAAGAATGAAATCCTGGCCATAGTAACTATGTTTGTTTACAAATACAGGATTTATGTCCCACTTTGCTAAGAGCTTTGTAGCTTTAAACCCAGCCACATCTTAAAACTGGTTTATCATGTTGTCCCCCAGTTACAACAATGAAAGAGGTGTGTGTTTGTGTGTGCATGTGTGCGTTTCTGCTCTGGCTAGTCTTTTGTTTCCCCTAACAAGGGCGAATGAATCTAGCCGTTACATCATCCTCAGCTCACTCGGGGTGGAAAGGTCCTCTGCATGAACATGTGACTCAATTTGACATCATCTCGGACCACGGCCTGGAGTCTGTGCACATTAACACGAACACAAAACCAATCACTAAAACTGTGTATGTGATGTGAATTGTAGATTTGTGTGTAACACTCTCAGCTCTGTGCCTTTAAAGGGCAGCCTGGCTGGATGTGCACTGGGCACCGCTGTCTTTGGTGTAATGCTGCAGTTGATGGATTGGGTCCCAACAGGGGAGGGAATTCATCTCTATGCATCTCTCCTGGTGCTTTGTGAGGGAAGGGGGTGAGTGGGCAGTGGGAGCATATTGTGTCACGACGCTAAGCCATCAGGGCGGAGGTAGGCGACTGATGGAGGAATAGATGGATAGATGGATTGAAGGGTGGGTAACAGTGCAAACAAAATGATGAGCAGCAGCCCTTGCCCTCCCTCTGAGGGACATTTCTGTCATGTCACAGCCTAAAGGGAGAAGAGGCCGAAACACATGACAACACAGTGCGCTAGCCTTAAGAATAGCTGAGGGTGGGGGGTGCTTTTGTCAATCTTCATCACATGCATGACCGCTTGTATACATGGAGCCTCCTCCTGCCCTCATTCACCCAGAAACCAAAAAAATCCCAACCTTTATAACTGCACACACTGTTGTCGAAACCAGAGAGGGGGCACTCCTTTGCAGCTGTTACACGCAGATTGATTGTCATGATTATCGTCAAAGGCTCAATTCACCGGCTTACTTTTTCCTTTCTCAACCAAGTCTTGGGCAACTTATCACATTCTGTTTTAATCTATATTCAAGTACATCCATATCTTCAAAATCTGCATACTGGAGTGTGCATTATGGTAAAACTGTTCTAATTCACCACCAGTCTGTTTAGTACATAACATTTCCTGTGTGGGCAGACATTAAATGCCTGGACTGAGTGCAGGAGCAAAAAAAAGATCCATCTGGCTGTGACCTTAACACCACAGCGGATAAACCCAGCCATGAAAACAGACACAAACAGCTGGAAAATGATAGCTGGTGGATATTAGGTTCCCATACCCTAAAGGAAACTATGCTGGTTAACACAGCTGCCCAATAGCCTCCATATGAAAGACACTGTAAATGAGTTATTAATTCACAGCCATTCAAGTTGAATTAACGTAATGCGTAGAAGGACACAGAGCACAGACCTTCACCATCTCCAATAGGACTTCTCTTATTATTAAACCACAACCAAACCACCAATTATCATATCAGATTTTTTTTAGCTGGGGCCATATGCTAGTTTAACCTCTTAAACAACAGTAACAAAGATCTGACAGTGATTTCCATGGCTGTTGTGATATTTGTACTTTTGTCTTATTCTGTGGCTAATTAAATTTGGTGCACGCACAATACAAATGAACTTGATATTTGGATCATGATATTAAAGTTTTTGTATCTACCAAATATAGTGGAACATGTTGATTTGCAGTGGTACAGCAAACAGTGTCAAATCTCGTTAGACCTGGTATAAATATTGGTTTTCTGACTTCTTACACTGCAACAAGATTAATTTGAAGACATATTCCAAGCTCTGCCTTCCAATATTAATGAAATGTTAACATGAGCAGCAAGTGAACATCTCGTCCTGGACTCTGATATATTAAGAAGCCCCAAAATGGACAATATAAAGAACTGAGCATCATTAACAAGGCACAAATTGTGACAGATCAGAGCACCTCCAAAACTGTTGGCCCTTTGAAGTGTTCCCGGTGTCTGATTGGGCTGAAAATGGGTTGTCCTTCCTACCACTTGTAGTACGTACAAACCACTGCACACCTGGCACACCCAAAAAGGCCTTCAGCTTTGAAGATCCTCTGAATAAATCATTAAGCCTTCACAATTTGGTCTCTTTCAAACTCACTCAGATCGTTAAGTTGCCCATTTCAACTTGTTTCATCTTTGACATATAATACATCCCACCCACTGAAATGTACCCCTGTAATGACATAACCAAAATTACCACCACTTTACTTGGCAGTGAATGAAAAGTTAGGGCTGATCAGTGTACTTCTGATTTGTCACATGGTGCCACTGCTTGGTTTCACTTAAGCCTAGGTCCTAAAACCCAGCTCAGACCATTGGAGTTTTGCAATCAGGTTGCATCACACACAATAAGGAAAATATTCATGGCTTCTCTTTTCTAATATCAGACATGCACAGGCAACAAAATGGTGAATTATAAACTATCCAATATTATTCATATTTCTCCATTGTCATGGAGATGCAGCTGCAAACAAATGAGGAAAACAGTTTAGATTGTACCCTGTAGATTTATTTGAAAACTAGTGATGCAGTTCCCTGATTTCCACTCCCAAATATCAAACATGTCTGGATGCTTAGGGAGCCCCAGATGAATCTACGAGTGCTTCTAGATGAAGATTCTATTTGTAAAACCCTCACATTACCACATCAAGAGCGAACTAAGATCAGATAGTAGAATGACAGGGGTAAATCAGTCGAAAAAAAATCTGCAACATCAGCCTGACAGAAGTCAGTCTCAAAGTTAAAGTAAAAAACAAACTCCAGCCACCAACCCTTTTTATGGATTGAGCTGAAGAACTCACCCTTAATCCATACCCTACCCTTTCACACAGTCAAGAAAATCAGTCAGCCTGTTTTTGTACAAACTGACAAACCAGAGTGATCACATGGCCTCCCCGGTGGAGGCAATTACGGGCTCTTCAAACATTATTGTCTAATTTTGCATGCTGTTAATCATCATGCATCATACAGTAGTGAAAGGCTGTAACATCGCCTTTGGACAGGGCTAGTTTGCATGGTTTTGATTCTCCATTAATAGTACAATGTGTAAGAGCCTGAACCTCAGCGTGGCCTATGTGTGACTAGCCGGGACGAAATGGCAGGTTGTAGATAAACCATATGGAAGAGCAGAGCCAATGGGCACAGCGGGATAGTAGCAGTCAAGTCAATAAAGTTGTTTTCCTTGTGTCTGGCTGCAAACTGTATCATGTAGTCACTGGCCTACGGGGTTGGGAGAGGGCTGAGGAAATGGAGTCGGACAGAGGGAAGCTGGAGGCCATTCAAGAGAGGCATCAAGCAGAGCAGAGGCCACGGGCGGTGCAGCGTCAAACTGTCACGGAGAAACCAATGGATACAGCACTGAAAATACTCCTGTTAAATAGTGGAATGAGGGTGATTTTAAGAACACGGCTTGGTAGCGTATTAAATACATATGCTTGTTAAGGCAAACATCCATCTGCTCTCAAATCAAACTGTAAATTAATCTAAAAAGCATGAAGTCTGGGTCAGCAACTTCAGCCACTTCAGTATGGGGATCTGACTGCTGTATTATTAAATTTTTCGGTCGATTTTTGGAGCTAGACAAAGCTGTTTCATCACCTCATAAATGCCTCCCCTTCAGCAGTTTACACACTGCACAGTGCTACAACTTGTAGAATATAATGTACTAAATCAAATGATAAATTCATAAATAGCCAAGTATATTTGTGATATGACTGCATCTTCTGTATGTTTTTCTCCATTTGATGTCAGTGTGTGTTTGTGTGAAATTCTATGTACAGTCAAATGGAAACTAATCTCTTTTCTGGGACGAATGAAGTCTAAGTCTAAATAAAAACACAGTTCTTCGAGCCAGAACACCTTGCAATGTGTCTGGTCAAAGGAGTAAAGAAGACTCGCATCAAGTGGAATTGTATGTTCTGTTCCAAAGCATTCATTCTTCTCAAAAAAAGCTATGAAAACAACAGTAATTTCGGTTGAAGTGGCCTCAAATGGCCTCCACATTCTCTAGATTCCAGCCTGATGAAGGGATGAAGTGCAGGAGATTACAGTACCTGAAAGATTTACAGGATCAGGTGCTACCGAGTTGGCATGGACCTAAATTCATTTCCTGCAGAATGTTGAGCCTTGGTGTAAAGCATTCAAGCTATTCAGCAGATCTACTAAACAGATCATCAATAGAGTCACTGTTAAAAGTTTTCTAACCAAAATGATATACTCAATAGATATTTATGAGAAGTTAAACATCAGACTTATATTGGGTGAAAAAAAGCTATTCATTCATGTTCAACAAACCTTGAAGGAAGTGCACAAACGCTCTCATATAACAAGAGCAAAAATCCAGTACACTTAGACAACAAATAGCCTTTATTTAGGTTGGTATTTCAATATTAAGTAATTTCTAAAAACATAATATTAAAAGTAAAGGCTTTTTAACTTCTTTGTCAGGAGTGTGCTTCAGATCTTTTTTCTTTTCAACAATTTGTGTTCCCAATCAAATCCCAAATCACCATTTAAATTGTTCCATCTTCAGAGAACTTCAACAACTCTTCTCTTTTCAGCAGCAAAAACTTGCAGCCACATTTCCTACATACTATTGAAGTCATATAATGAACAGCTTATCAATACTGATTTCTGCTGTAGTTTGACTAGACAACACCAGGTGCATAAATAAGGAGTGGTTTTAAGCCTATAGACTTTTCTCTTTTCAAAGAAGCAAACATACAGGTGTACAGGTGCTGTTATTAACAATGGCTGCACTCCATTCAGGTGTGGTGAGCAGTTTCGGGTAGTTGGAAGTTCACACCCACTTCCTGGGACCCTTGACTGGATCAGAGTCATCATTTATGTCAGTAGTTTCACTGTTACAAGCCAAGATGATGGTATACTGCATCATCATTTTCCTTCATCAACGGATTAAACTTGTGTGAGATTTCACAATTTCTGAAAGTCACTTGTTGCTTAGAGGCATAAAAACAAGCTTTCTGATTCATTGCACAATTACCTGTATGTCTACTGGCAAGTTTTTATCATGTATATTTTTTCTTTTTCATACTGAAGTTACAGTCCATGAAGTATGTAAGATTTTCCTAAAGGCCCCAAATTGTCTGTTTATCAACTAGAAAAGGATATGTACAGTTGAATTGTTAAGAGGCTGGAAGATAATTTTAGAAAATCAAATTCTATTTTTCCATCACAGTTAAGGTATGGCCACCCTGAAGATATTCAATCCTTTCCAATCTCATAGATGTATAAACAGAGTTCTAGGAGGAAAACTAAGCCTGTTATTTCACAGAGGTAAATAAATACAATATGCCAATAACAAACACATTATGGTGCATGTGGAGGTTTGTTTGGGAGTTTATGAAATGAGGAGATGGGATTTGGAGTGAAGAAGATGCACTGAAAGCCAGTACAAGCTGAGAATCAGATGTCATACGGATATGTTCAAGACCTGGATGAAGCACAGCAGTAGTAGCTGACAAAGGTCAGGTCACATTCCCTCCACAAATGAACCAAACTAAGATAAAGTCTCCTACAGGGTCTCACTGCGGCTGTTTTGGTCCAAACCCACATGCAATTATAGAGTTCACACCTTCCCAAATGATTCACACTGAGAGGAAAAACATGCAATGGTCTGATTTAACCTGAATATAGAGGCTGTAAGTGTAGTTTTGCATCCTGATTGCAAGCTTACACCCCAAAAATACACTCATAAATAGCTGTGATGCAAGTGCTGAGCATATGCTGATAAATATGTAATTTAAGGTCACTTTATGTACAATCACCACATAATGACATGTCTGTATTTGCAGTGAGTGGCCTTGGTGGGAGCTAAACTCTTGTTATTGTTAGCATCATGCTCTTCTGAACTGAACAAGGTCACTGAGCAGTTGTGCCATTTGTTGCATCCAGCTAAACGGAAGCCTTGAGCAAATTTTCAGACTTTAGTTCAAGAAAGAGAAAAAAAGAATTTATTCTAACAATTGTCATCCAGTGTTTTCACTATGGCACACCACACAGCCTCCATGACATCGAAACAAAAGCCTTGAGAAACAAACTTGCTTGTAGCAAAGAAGTTAGATTTACAAGAAACTGCTTCTTAAATCTAAAAAAAAAAACAAAAAAAATCCTGCCACGCAAGTACTGCTGAATACAGACCCTCTCCTCTTTGGCATTTTGTGACTATGAAATACTAATGTTTCCATAACAAAACCCTGGCCTGACTCGCATTCTCCTTTGGCAAGGATTTTTATTATGGAAATGAAAGAATATGTCAGTTCACTTCCAGCTGAAGGCCTTGCGCCAACCTGAACCCAAGGCCTAACCTTGCTTTAGTGGAACACACTGCACTCAAAATACAGAGCCGGAGGAAATATTGCAGATGTGTTCCTACACCTCATGGTCAGAGTCAACACAGCTGATAAAGGATGAACACTGGTTTACTTCGGTAATATGCCTATATTCAAAAGTATCACTATCTACATCTATGTAAGTAGCAACATATTGATTAATCTGCCATTTTCAGATGGTTAGAATCAGCTGGCGAATATTGCCAGATTCGTAAGACTAGTCAAAAAAAAAAAAAAAAGACAGTACACATCAACATAGTAACATAGAATAAATCGCAAAAAATAGTTTAGTGTTTATCATACATGGGTTCCAGTGGTGAATTTGCAGAAAACAACCAACTGAATACCCCCTTCATCCTCCCTTATGATGGCTGCAAAAAATGCACAAACTGCACAGTGCCTTCATTGAAGCCAGTGTTTGGCGTGTCTGTTCTGGGTTCTTTGAGCGTCTGTGACACTGGATGCTACTGCACAAATGTGGCCAATTCTGTGGAGGTGACGCTCTCCCCCTGTAGTTCATTCTAAGGTAACAAAGATCCAGATTTTCATGATTATACAATAATCAAAAAACTGATAAGGAATATTACATTTCATTCCTGCAATTAGATCCACCTAAGTTGTGCACACCCAATCTCTGAGCAAAACAGAGACATCAGAAATATTAAATCTGATGTTCATCTAAGTTCAGGAATTTTGTCTAATTTATTGCAGTTACTTAAAAAGAAAGATTATGTTTTTCTTCATTATGATTGCTTCTTGATTTGCATTGAAATCATGTTTGGACGGAATGAATGTTAATTGTATAGACCTAAATATTGTAGTTTATTTTATTTATTTATAGTTTATAAAAGTTGTGAGTTTATTAAACAAAGGGTATATACAAAAATGCAACACAACATCTAGGTACTTTTAAGAACTCTGAGGTGGCCTCCAGCTCTCAACAAAACTCATGGAAAGCACAATTCACCATCATGCAATTCCAGTTACTGGGTTACACTGATGTGGTGGTACTGTAGGTTTTTACCAAAAGATAAATATGACTGCTCTGGGTTTTTGTAGGTTTTGAAATTTTCCTACACACTGATCCATTTTCCTCTTCAAGACCAATCAAGTCCAAATGTTTCCATCTGTCTGAACTGCAAACATGGAGATACTAAGATAATCAGTAAATCAGTGATCACAGCTTTGACAAATTCTCTGTTTATGCCCACGTGAGTTTGAGGAAGTACCTACTGTATAAAACAACTTGCCATACTCCTAATGTGATGATTTTGTTTTACTTTTATCAGAATTCCTAATAAAAACATGCAATGACATCTGATCAGGATGGTACCACTGCTGACTGCTGGTTCTTTTTGAGCCAATAAAAACAAATAAGAACAAGGTATATGCACCATACACCAGAAGCCCTGTGCTCTGAACAATTTGCATTTGCCAAAGAAAAACCTGCATCAGGCAACCATCATAATTAACAGAGTACAACATAGTACATATGACAAAATTAGTTAGCATGTAGAATTGAAGCTTAACAAGCACATCACTACACTATCAGTGTAACATCCTGAGTGATGGCACCTCCCAGTTAATTCAAGGGCTCAACAAGGCAATGAGGTTCTCATTCATAACACAAAATGTTCAAGTATTTATATCATGTCACACTCATTTGGGCCGAATCAACAGAACCAATTCATTAGACAAGTAAACATGTTTGGCTGATGGAAGATTATACATAAAATATACTGATTGACAAGAGGAACAAATACTGAATAATTAATCTGTTAACAAACAAAGAAGACATGAGTTTAAGCTTTGGGGCTCTGTTCACTCGAGAGGCAGGAACCATGATGAATACTAAAACCAGAGAGCAGCAAATACCCAAGCAAAACAAAGACGCTGTGCTACTTACAAAGACATATGAAAACCACAAAGAATGCACACACAGCTGGGATAACAAAGGGGTAAAGACGGGTGATTTTAGCCACCGAGCTCCCTTTATGGGAGCAGTGAATGAGTAGAGTGTTTGTGTGTTGTAACCTGAGTTACATCATTAAATAACCTACATGTGAGGGTTTTTTTAAGTAAACTGTCCTTCTTGCCTCCAAGCAAAGTGCCATAAACCTAGATGAATGCTGACCCCTGCTGGTTTTGTACTATAATGGCAAGTGAAAGGGAGGTTCAATCTGAATTTTAATGACCATTAAATTGCTTTTATCCAGCCTCATGTCTTCAGATAGAAGCAATTTTACCTCAGAAAATTGTTGTATCCGTATTGATGTTCAAAAAGAGCCAGAGTATATTCTTGTTTAATTGATACGAAGACAAACTGTAACTCCAGGTCTGCACAAAATGATCTGAATGGCTTAGGCCATGAGGGGGTTCAGGAACGAATCAAACAAATGCAAATCTTCACGAGATCAGCACACAGAGAGATGAATTCAGTTTAGGGTTGATTTGATGTGAGGCTCATACTTGTGTCTTCATGAACATCAGCTTTCCATTTCATACCCAGCACTGCAGGGGAAAAGCTCGAGTCTTTGAAGAAAAACAGGCAAGTTCAAAGAACTGTCTGCAGCGTGACTGACAACCACGCTGGTATAAGGATAAAAAACAACTTCTACTACGTTTGAGTACCATATCTGTACAGTCCATCCTCATGAGTAGACATGACATGTGGGGTACTGAGTGCAAATTTAAAGTCTTTACCTGGATTGTCCCAAAGTCCACGTTTTCATAGTGAAAGTGAGCGCACTCTGCCAGTTTCGGAAAGTGGCCCTTGGTAAAATTAAGTCTAAAAAAAAACAGAGACAGAGGCACAGTTTGGTTAGCACTTCATCCTCTACTCATGATAACACCTCGGAGTGTGTATGACTAGGCGAAGAGGCAGAGTGCAGTGCAAACAGAAGGAGTGGAGGAAGGAGGAAGACTCAGAAATAGTCTCAGGGAATGGAAGGAACTCAAGCAGGAAGCAGAGGCGATAAACAGCGAGTGGAAAGTGATAGAGATCAATCAAGGGAGCGGGAGATATGAGAGAAGCAGATCGGCAGGTGTGTGCACATGTGGACTCACTTCTTGACATTCTTGACCTTCATGCTAGCCGTGCTGCTGCTGCATGAGCGCATCAAAGGCTCCGCCCTCAGTTCAGGGATCTCTGCACTCCTCGCCTGTAAAAACAAACAAACAAAAAACACAGATGAACACAGGTTTTCAGTCTGATTGTAGAGTACAAGCTCCAAAGTAGAATGTCACACTGTTGAGTAATTTTCTAATTGAAGTCTGGTTTTCACAAGCATTCATGGAGCCAAGCTTTAATATCTGAGCATATTTTGTGTTGCTGCTGCTGCTGATTGTAGTGTTTATTGTAGGGTATATCCAGAACCATGTGACTGTGAGGAAGAGGTGAAGTTCTAATGTGAATGAACTCCAGGGTTATCAAACCAAACATGAGGCAAGGCAGTAAATGAAAAAGACTGAATGCGGCAAGTTAAAAATGCTTAAGATCAATAACCTGATTGTCTAACAGTGCATCTGTCTGTTGGCCATTAAAATGGCCAACAGAGTCTTCACCAAACCTGCTGGTTATAGAACCATATTTAACATCATATACAGTACTGTGCAAAGTCTTAGTCCACCTTTATCTTTGTTGTCTTTGCCGGGCTGAAATAAGCATGCATATTTATTCCTCACTTTTTCTTCACATACAACATGAACGTGAGCATGTGTACAGTCTTGAAAGACACGCACACAAAAAAAAAAATCTGAACCAAATGTATTGCAAAGGTTGAAGTCACTACTTAGCATGACCCCTGATCCTATGGCAAGAAGCACCACAAACATTTAAAAACATCTGACATGGTGAATAAAACCCGGTGTAAAAGATCAGAAAATGAATGCAATAAATCTCGTATTGTCAGAACAAAAAGGTTAAAGACGTGCTGAGTGCAAATGGAGGTCACACTAAATACGACCGCTTTGGTTTATAGAAGCTGTTTTTTCCCTGAAACTTTCCCCTGTTGTACATATATATATATATATATATATATATATATATATATATACACAGTTTTTTTCTCAATACAGAGACATACAAAATGCATAGTGTGTGTTGTCATTAGAATTTTACTAAACCACTAAACAGAATGCTGAACCAGGACCTTTGCACAGTACTGTATGAATAGAAAATTGTGGCAAATCATCCAAACCATCCAAAACTGGTGATTAACTGGAACCATTACTTTTGTGCAAGTAATTTGTTAGTTTTGATGCTCTCCACATTGATTTTACTGCACCTGGCCAAACCCCACAAGGACACGTGCATGGGCAAATCTTCAATAATGCACCTGCAATATTAATAGTTGTCATAGCAGCCCCTTTAGTCAATGTTAAGTCATCAGTCCAAATGGTCGCATTGTATCTACAATACAAGTAGATGCAGGGTTAACAAGACAAAATGTTCACTAGACGACATTTTCGCATAAAAAGACTATTATGCGTTCCCAGCTTTGTCCCCTTTCCTTTAAGACATGTAAACTAAAACAAAAGGGCAACGCCTCAATTCTTTATGCAGTGTGATAAAACAACAACACTTCAAGAGGCAGGACGTATAACACAGAACTTCTATCTTGGCAGCTTCATTGGTATTTATTTGCAAATGTCTTTTCACTTTGTTGACAGTGAAAATATGTTGTTGTTGGCAAAGTGTCAGGAGTGACTGTCACTGAGCTCTGTGTAATTAAAAAACTTCACAGGATCACAAATCTGTCACTTGTCTAATAGAAAGTATTAAAAAGTGAAGTTCAAGTTAGGGTTTACATAACAAACAGAATCATAATGCAACAATTATTCCCTTTTTAAACTGAGTAAGATTCAGCTGAAAGCTCTAAAAAAGCACTCAAGTGGACATTTGAGTTAGGATTATTTTTGCCACACAGTACACTTTACAGCTTTTGGCCAATTCATCCTCATACAGCAGGGATTTCATCTCTTAATGAATGTTTTACAATTCCTACAGGAAGCCGCTCATCTGCTTTATTTAGCTTAAACTGTGCTGAAAGGTAAGTGCAACTGTGGTCAACAAAACATTAACAGAGCCCAGGGAGAGAGCATTCATCAGCTGACAGATTTATTGTGGTGTTTGCATTAAAAGCTGCATCCTCTGACATCCATCTTAATCTGATAGCAGCTTGTTGGAAACGCCAGAGGAACACACTTTAGAATTGAGAACAATCACGGTAAGATATATATATCTACGGGGAAAGAAACTGCAAGAACAGTTTCTGAGAAAAATGCGTCACACGTCGTCAGCAAAGACCTGTAAAGTTGCCAGTGTTCAGCCTCAGAGCCAGACGGTCAGTGACAGTAAAGGTGATATGCAGATGAGGTCAGGGTTTATGAGACAGCTGAGACACTTAACACTGCCTTTTTAACAAGTTTGTACCAGAGGAGTTTGACACAGCTGGACAGGGGACCTCAAACGTTTACAGACTGCCTGCAACCCGGAGCCAGTCAACTTTTAAAATGTAATATTCAATTTGATTTGAGATTTTAATACTTTCTCTAAGTGAGGAAGTAAAATACAGCTCTGGAAAACAGACCAGGTGAAAGTTCTCAACCTCAAACATGATCAAGAGGAAGACGAATGTCTTAAAACAAAGCTAGGCTGCTTAACTTTTAGACCTGGGATTAGCAGAAAGCACCCAAAAGTAATGTGAAAGACTGGTAGGGAGCATCCCAAGGCACATGAAATGAGGCTCCACCAGCTAATATTGATTGCTGAACACCCTCTAATGCCTGGTCCACACTAACGCTGATATTTTTTGAAACAGACATTTTCTTTCTCCTTTTCGTAATAAAATTCGGTCAACACAGGAATGCCAAATGACCTCAAACCGGTCCAAAAATTCCAGACAAACGACAGTTGTTGTCGAACCTGTGGACATTGAGGATAATCTTGGACAAGCAGATGCAGAAGCTTTAATCTGTCATAAAGGTGAAGTGGCAACAACGTCAATTATAAATTCAAGTTACTTTAAGTTATTATTGATCCTTTATTTAACCAGGAAATCCCTTGAGATTAAAAATCTCTTTTTCGAGGGAGACCTGGCCAAGATAGCACGCCATTACAGATTATAAAGTGTAAATACTGGTTGGGGTTCATTGGTTTGTTCCCTCCTTCACTCACTCATTCCCTGGACGTGTTCATCACAGGGCTCACACATACAAACAACTATTAACACTGACGTTCAATTCTACTGGTGATTTAGACCAAATAATCTATTTAAGTGCACATATTTAGATGGTTTCAGGAAGGTAAAACACCCAGAGAGAACCCTGGTTGTGGAAGTGTATTCTTTACATGATGGGGATTTGTCCAGAACACCAGTCCGGTGCGTCTCTCAAATGTATCAGTGTTGACCTCAATCTACTGAAGGTCCTACACTGAGTTATACACATGGATTTGATGTTTGAGGTGCAGCTTCATTATACAAAGACATAACAGACATGAACAATGTGGGATGTGAGTCAATCGTTTAACAATCTCTGTTTTTCCGGAACACACAGATACACACCAGCATAGAAAGTCTTAAAATATATCGGTTTAAATATGGACAAGAGAATAAAAAAACAGTTCTGCAAAATATCTGCATTGGTGTGGAAACATTATGAGGGTTTTTCCTGATCTGAGTGATGTGAAGGTGGAATTAGCACCACCACATTTGGATTAGATTTTACAGGCAACATACTTTTGCAGTTCTAACATCTGTATAAGTATAAAGAAAGGGATGATTACCATGTAAAAAACTGGTTTTATAATCACATAACCAAAACTTAATCAAGTACGTAGATTCACTACTTATCTTCTGTCCCACAGTTTATACAAATCACACAATTTCAAGAAAAGACAGCAGTAGTAGATGTTTCACTGTGTTAAAACATGACCAGCAGCAGAACACATGAAAATTATATTGTTTCACATTTACTTATTACCTAACTTTTTTCTTATTAGATTTGTGAATTAAGTTGAAGAAGGGAGGACTTTATATAAGCATATTAAGCTTTGCAGAGACTAGGAAATCCTTGTGTCGTCATAATTTTTATTAGAAGAACAAATATGATGGTGACCTAAGACTGCTGTACAGTGCTGTATGTAAATGCATTGAAGAGTTTGCATCCAAACAACTACACTCACTGTTGTTAGAATAACACATTTCAGAGCTCAGCTTTCACATGAATATGTTCACATTTTCATTATTAAGTATTACAATAAATGATTTTGACACTACATGGCAGTTGAGGTCTGTAACTATTAAAAATGGTGGTGCCGTTCTGTTTTTTAGCTTCGCAGAGCTTTGGGAATGCACTCTTCCTTTACACAGTGCTCTGCAGTCGACACAGAGAATTATCTATCCTACACAGAGCAACAGGGCGTTGGTGTGACAGCTTACACTAAGTTGCTTAGCTCTTCTCATCACCTCCTCAAACCACCGGAGGCATACATAATGCATGCCACTCCAGTACAGAGTCCCTCTCGTATCAAATATTGAAGAAAGAATAGCAGACATGAAGTATTAAAAGCCCCGCCTCTGTAATCAATATTCATTAGCCTAGTGAGATTGTTGTTGCTCTTCCTCAACGTTGCCTTATCGAAGTGAGCGCTTGCAATCGAGTTCCAACCACGCGCCAACCACGGGTGGCTCGGCACGTTACCATGGAGACGGCCTCATTTTTTTTTTTTTCCACCATGCTGTTGATGCAAGGAAGCCAGACCCAAACCAAAGACAGGGGAAGGAAATAATGAATGATGCTGTCTGGTGAATGAAACCCAACGTGCAGAGAGGGGCTGCAGTAAACAAATAACACGGGAGTTTACAGATGGCAGGTGGATGACTATCTACACAGAGTTTTAAGCCGAGTAGCTTCAGGATGCCAACGAACGTATGCATTAATCATGAATGTGTGGTAGTGTTCCAGGGGACACGGTTTCAATCGGGTAGAGCAACACAACTAATCAATCTAGTGGGTTGAAAACAGACTCAGATAAGAGACCAACAGGCTGCAAACCAGTGGATCAATGTGGTGTGGGGTTATCACTGGATCTAACATGCCAGGAATGATACTCTATATGAGCAAGTTCACTTGGAGCATTAGCACAACACAAACAAGCTCATACATGTGTACATGCAAACTACATGAAAACATTACAGCTATTGTGTTTCTCTTACCATGGCACTGATGGTCTCTTCCCAGTCTGGTCGCTCTCTGGGATGAATGTGAGCCAGTTCAGGCACAATGTCGTCGTCGTCCAGGTGACGTCCAGGCCTCAGGCCCCTAAAGTCAACAAACACAAACAAATTTAGAAATGTGCTGCCTTGACACTTCAATAACTTAATGAGAAAATACAATCCAGTTTGGGAGTATGTAGAGTATGTGAGGCATTTTTCTGTTTAATTATAGATGATGAGAGGTGCAATAAGGGGAACAATGTGGCTTGTTTTGTGTTGGTCATGAATGAATGTCCTATTTTAGCCTCTGAAAATGTTATATAGTGACCCAGTCAATGTGACTGAGTGGAAGGTTGTCGTTACCTAAAAATAGGAGTCTCATCATGAGCAACAAAAGTCGACCAGCCATGTCCAGACTGGCATACTGATTCTGACCAAAAGTACTAAGTAATGAAAACAGCCATGATTTACAGAGATGACACACTACACTGGCCAAATTTCACAGCACACCACTCAAGCTATGAACGGTGTCCTGCATCCCACAATGCATTACGGTCATTATCTTCTTTGTTTTTCCAGTGTTTAAGATGCATTACCACCACCACCTACTATGCTGGAGTGCAGGCCAGAGTTCCCTATTAGCATACATTAAATATGGATATTCATAGGAGGAACTGGAGCCAAAACAACCATGTACTGCAGTGGAGACAGGCGATTACTGAAGGTGAACAGAAACATGAAAAATGACTCCGGTACGATTCACTATGGTGCATTTTCATCCAAACGGTGGGAAAAAACTGCACTTCTGCAGCTTGAAACCAGCTAAAAAGGTAGCAGCTAACACTAGCAACTGATAGGAACAATTATTTATATCTCACTAACAATTTCTATGGAAAACTACAACCAGCTTCAACATCTGCCAACAGTTTCCAGATAACAGTTTCCATGGTGATTTTTAAGCCTGTTGGTCATGTGATAATCCAGGACACTAGAGTTATTTTAACATATGACACTGTATACTACTACGCAAAGTGGTCTGTTGTATAAAGTATAGTATTTAGTGTCCGTGTAAGAGACAATGTAAAGTCATGAGCGCGGTGGTTTATGCATAAATGATCAAAAATGGAATCAAACAGGATGAACATTTATTGAAGGCCAAGTTCTGATTGTTTGTACAGGGGAAAAAAAATTTTTTAAATCGATTTTGACCGAACTCTCCCCACTACAAAGTCTAGCCTTGTTTCTAGAAAGGCTGAGAGTAACATAGAAAACTAGGATGGAAATGAAAAAGATCTGCACAATTGTGCTTCACAAAGTCATGAGCAAGAGACAAACACATACATAAAACATACACAAATATACACACAGCTCCAGGTTGATTTCTAACCATTGTCCCAAATGCAGCAATGCAGTAGAGCCACACAAATCTAATAAAGTGGGGGAGACAATAGAGAACATTCAAAGACAGAGAGTTCTGTTTGGAAGAGGATGAGCAGTGTGCAGCAGCTGCAGGATGACAGCATCCGGCAAACACTGAAACAATGTCTGCGTATTGATATAATTGGACATAAGGGCCGGGAAGGAAAGGCTTAGTAATGAGCAATTTTGTGCTCTACTCAACCCCCTTACAGTAGCAGTTACAGAACTTACTCCATCATACAGTCAACTCCCAGTCAATTATTTCGCCAAGAAGTTGTGGGTATTACTCTTTTATACTCAAAAGACCCAGAAATCAGGACATAAAAGTAACTCGTTCCTATGTTTTTTTTCCTCTTGCAAGTCTCTTGATGTCCAATTTTTTCATTAATCTACCTATTTTGAAGAAGAAAAAAAAACAGTACCTTGAATTCAGGGATGCACCCGTATGTTAGTATAAGCATAGAAGACAACAGCTTTGCTAATGATATTACATTAGAGATTTGACATTAATTTTTACAATTAAATTTGTGCTCATTCAAAAATAATATAATGAAGGACT
>JAQQZY010000007.1:27177629-27198687 GCA_030068375.1 Ostorhinchus rueppellii
GGATCGCCCGGGAATCGAACCCGGGTCCTTCTTGCTGTGAGGCACGTGTGCTAACCACTGCACCACCGTGTCGCCAATGGAAATGGAATATTTAAACTTAATCTTCAGGAAAAAACATGTATATATAATTGATGAAACTCCACACAGAAAGGTCCCACCCGCGAATTGAACACGGGACCTTCTGCTGTGAGGCACGAGTGCTAACCACTAAGCAGCCCTGTTTCTGTTCAGTTAAAAATAATTAAATGACAAGATCCACAAGATAGACTTGTGGGACCAGCTAACTATTTCACATCTGTTGTTTAGATTTGTTCAGCAAAATAAAAAAAAAACAAAACAAAAAAAAACATAAATGAAACAAACACTGTAATCAATTTAATCTGTTAAAAGCTATAATTCAATATCTAGCTAACCCACAAATAATAACCCATAATAATGGAAAAACCTAAAAGAAAATAAAAACAAAAAGCGAAATGGTCAAATTCCTCCCCACTTCACTTCATTCTTAACCACACACACACCGACACACAGACGGTTTGACTCCCAGTGGAGCTCGTTAAAACCAGTGAGGCCAAAAAAAGACCTCTCACATGCTTTAGAAATCACGCAGGCACTTCACAGCTTTGGTGCCCAAAAGGTCAAAAACACAACCCTGATTAGATATGAGTCAGCAAGTGGTCAGAGAATAGGTGAAGGAAAAGAAAGAATACATCAATATTAGAAGGGCAAAACAAAAAGATCTGAGAAGTAAATTTAACATTAATACCATTCGAGTCTGAAGAGTTTTCATTCCGACTGACAAACAGCTTCAAATATTTTTCAGACTTGGATTTTGTCCCAAATCATTTACAGCTACATCACACTGAAGGGACTGTATGTTTCATTTTTCAGCAGGGAACCTGTTAAACCCTGGGCACACTTGTTTCCAGATGGACTCATTTCAGTGCAACACAAAACAATGAATTAGCCAATAGCAAAAGTTTCATTCATATAACACCAAGTTACGATCAGAAAACGGAACAAGAAAGACAAAATTTATAGTCACCGTTTCATATTGCAAACTTTATTTTTGCTCTTCTTTGTCTCATTCAGTGAGTTTCAGCAGTGGAGAAATAATACTTGTATTGCTTCATCTGCTTAGTGTTAGCTTAGCTCTGCAAGGTTTGTCTCATTGGTCTGTTTTATTAAATTATTAATGACATACGCTGGTCTCAGATTGTTGGCTGGTTTTACATATTTGCACAGTTCAGGCTTTTATGTTGTAAATACATTTTCTAACTTAATGTTTTACAATCCAATTTTACAAGACAAGAACTCTACATGACATATGTACAACTCGTATTCATTAACTGTGCACTGAGTCTAAATGTACTTGACTTATTTGCTTATAGGCAGCGTTACCTGTTTATCTGACACCAACATGTCTTTTTGGTAGACAGCTTTTTCCATTTATACAGGGGGGAAAAAATGAACAACTCATTTTGTTTTGGTTATGATGTTATTACAAACCAACGACTTCAGCACAATATTTAAAAACTTTCTCTCATCCTCCTTGTGAGCTATGATGGCTTATATTTACTTCCTGTCATTTTCTGTGATTGGTCTAAAACGCCAAACCATCTAGAAAGTGTTTTCCTACAAAATGACAGATATACTGTGCCTGGGCTGGGCTGGGATGTTTGACTATGAACACTTCGGTAAGAGGTTGGACATTCAGTTTTCAGTTAAATTTAATTCAAATTCTTTCCTTTTTTTCACCCTTTAGAAGTCACTGCTAGATAATTTTCATCAAGCTATCTTTTTAATCAAACATCCTGTCACAAACAACCTATCTTTATTAAGGTCTTCATCCCACTAGCCAAGTGTTATTGCAGCTAAAATAGTGGGTTTATCATTTCAGTCACTTTAGGATCATGCTTCAGAATCTGCCAAGAAGTCAGTTTGCTCACTTTTACCTGCATAACTGTATGTGAAGTGTTTGCTATCAATGTAAAGTCATGATGATAGACTGACAACACATTCTGGTTACATTCAGCTGCAGATACCAGTGAGTGAACATCTGACCAATGATACAGTCTGTAGCACATCCTATCAACAAAATGGGCAAGATAAAGCCCTCAAAGACCCATACTGTAGGATTAGAATCAACACCTCTACAACAGTTTTGGTAAGAAAGTATGGGGACTGAACAGCAATTCAGTATCTGTAGAGACATTTTCATTTCTCCTTACTCTCCATGTCTGAGGAATCTCATTTTGCAGATTCCATCAGCTGTACATCCTCTTCAGCAGAATACTGATAACAGTCTGTCTTGTGGTAAGTGGTGGGGAACGGGCCTGAGAAAGCTTCAAGACGTTTCTGGGAAGATCCTCGCCCAAACTGCCATCCCTCCACCACAATGACCTTAATGACATGTTTTAAGCACCACTACGGCTCAGGTCTTGAGCCCTACTGACGCAGTGCGAAGCGCTTTGAGACCCTACCGATAATGACCACACTCACTGCCTTTCACTCTCCACAAGTATCACCTTCCTCATTCTGAAGTGTGGTGCACTCCCAGCATTCTCTGCATTCCTTGGTAAAGAGGCATGTAAGGAAAAAGGGACTGTTCCTTCCACCACTTGCTCCCATCGCTTTAACACCACCTTAGTCAGAAAACCTTGCTTTAAAGTTGTGTCAAGCGCTACTCTGCCTTTCTCCCCTTTGCAAAACCGGAGAGTGACTAAAAGAGCGACATCCCTCACACTTTCTAAGCAGCCACCCTGCTGAGTCAAACGTTTATATCCAGCCAAGTGAAATACAGGAAAGAGAACCTGCCATCAAAATGGTGCAAATGATTCAATCATGAACATTTTCCAAACATTTCCAATGCCCTTTTCATTTCAGTGCATTAAAGCAAGAGCAGTTCCATTTTGCTGGGAAATGAAAGCCATGAATTTCTCCCTGCTTTTATCCTCAGCTACCACTTTGTCATGTCTCTACTATTTGAGAACATCACACCTGAATGCCTGATTCAAAGTGAAACAGACAGAGCGCTGGTTTTATGCAGTAATGTTTCAACACAATAGCTGCAGCCAGGTGAACAGACATCCAACGGGTTTTAAGGGTGGAGGAAATACACAACACAGAAAGCTCCAAAATGAGGTTTTATATCTGGGAACCTCTGTTGCTCAGTGTTTTGCAGCAGAGTCACAGTAGCATCTGAAGCGCCTTGAAAGAAAACACTACACCTCAGGTTTTACACAGCTCCGTATCCAACTGCCGATGTGTTAAAAGCACTACAGTAGTACAGCACAATGCACACATTTCAGATTCCTTTTATAAAGAGGCACCTTCTTTATCCATTGTAAAATTAGTTGTATGATTTGAATCTTTAAAAATGCATGCAAACTTAGTGTGTTTTATGTGATCTGTTTAATGAGCAGTGTTTCATTAACCATCTTGCAATAACTACGCAACAGGGCAGGGTGAGTTGGCAGAAATGTCAGTCAATATCATTAATTATGAAGATAAATGTCACATCATTACTTATTTCCAGTTGAAAGCTTTTTTAGTGAAAGTTGAAGATACCAGATGTTTATTTGTGGTTTTAAAGATTCTTCGTGGTCTCTATGTGACAATACTTGCCATTCAGTGGAGCTTTTCAGAAATCTAGATGTGGAACATTCAGAACATCACATGAATATGTAGGAGTAAAACAAGACTGAAGCAAAACTAATAACAGAGTAAATAAGAAACATTAAAGTTACAATAACCACTATCACACTACACAATTAAGCTACATCAGAGCCACTGATGTTCAAGGAAAAGAATCAAAATTAACATTTAACCATCATAGTATAAAGAACACACCAACGTATTCATAAAATATGAGCATAAAAAGTTTGGAGTTTTGTTTTATGTTTTGTGACAGGGTTTATGTCACCTTAGTCAACTCAGGAACAAGATAAAACAAGCTAAAAAAAAAAGTCGCTTCACAAAGAAGTTTACAATAAGCAAAAACCTCTGCAGAGTTTATAGGGAAAACTAAAAACAAGATGCAATCACTCAAAATCTACAGAATATATGAGAATGAGCTGGAATAACCTAAAATGTACAACTGACTCGCTCTTTTCCTAATCCAATCATTTAATTAGTCATTAAGTTTCACAGATGTTAGTTAAATAGTGAACATCGACACTTTAGCCAGATGTCACAATAAGTTATATCCTATCCATCATTTCACATTAAAAGCAGAGCACTGGAATGCGACCTCATAGATTACAGTATTTGATACAATTCTGAGCCCAAGGAAACTATAGATTGCTGGACTGATCAGTTTTAACACATAATACAACATAAAATCACAGATACAACCTTTAAATAAATGACAAGAATGAGTGCTTTTATATATGCTTATACTAACACAAAGCACATTTACCAATTTCATCTCACTTTTGTTTCTGTAACTAGTGACAGATGGCAAAGAAGTCCAGAAAGGCCACTTTGAGTAGAGCTGAAAATGCTTTACTTTCCAATAAAATGTGACCATGTGTATAAGAAATACCTCATGTTATAACCTCTTATTTGTACATGAACATTATTTTGTGAAAAACTCCTTTAAAAGATGAGAAACTGAATAATCCAGCCAAAAGCAGGCAACTGGTGCTGCCAGTTTGGGTGGCTACAATCAATGTTTATAAGAGCAACTCTGAAGTGCATAGTGTGTTTTCCGTACTGGACCAACACACATGGATACACGCCACTTTTAGACCTGCCAATAATACTCACCAGAGAATACTGTGGCACTGGTCTCTTGAATGAGCAGTAACTTGAGGCAGTTCTGCTCTGCGAGGATTTACAAGTGTTTCAGTTTAGGAAGAATTTTACTTTGAAATGCTTTGCACACCCACAGGGAATGAGCTACTGAATAACGATTTCATTCTCTAAAAATCGAGCATTGCAAATCAATCAGCTTTGTAAAGCTTAATCTAAAGCCATTATTAATACTTAGCAGCCTGTGACAGAGTTTATGCTCCTCTTGTGTGTAGGAAAATTACATAACAAATGTACTGTTCAGATTCTGTGTATATAGATATTGGCTGGATATGGGTATATTAAATATGTCTGCCTACATGGCTTCAGAGAAGGATTTGGCTTTTATTCAGTTGAAAAAAAAAAAAGACTGAATCATAATTAATATTTCTAAGCCAGGAATGAGTGTTTAGACACTAAAAAAGGCGCATTTTGGGGGCTACTGTCGTTATTGCTTTAGGATATACTTCATATAGTGAATCTAGGCCAAGCTACTCAATTTCATAGGAATGACCACTAACACTAATTTTAGGGTGCGTGTTGTAATCTAACTGGGTTTCTACTAGCTGCCTCTGACTGAAGCTATGACAGCAGAATTTTTGAGGGCGAAATTCAAGCTGTGTTCGGGGTCTCTGAATATAATCAATCAGCGATGGGGAACTGTTATGCTACGCTGCAGAAAGCATGGCGGCTGAAAGAGGTCAAACAGAGAACACAAGGCTACTGATGGGGCTTTTTATTGTCCTGCATCTATTTGTTGATTTATGACTAATGAGGGATGAGGGAAAATAAGCAAGCAATAAGCAGATGTTTTTTCTGAGGCCCAAGGAATTCTTTCATCAACAGAAAATACTCCTGCATTGCATACCTCCTGCCATCCAGAGAGCAGACTGAAGAAACTGGATGAGGAATTCACAGCCAAGCAGCAATCATATACTCATGCATGGTTTTAAAAAAAAAAACAAACAAAAAACACATGTTTCACACAGTTATTGCACTCAGGGTTCATGAACAAAACTACACAACACATCCAACAGTTTGAATGCAACACAAGCTACACATCCAACATTGGAATTATAGATGAATTTAAACTCAACAACCACTCTCAAATCCTGAAGGAAAAACTGTCTGATTAGAGTTGGGGTTAATGGGATACATCGGATTTGTTGAGGTGGGATTGCATGAGGCAAGAGTAGACTATATTTTCAGTATTTACACTACTTTACCTTGCTGTTAGATAATGGGGAAGAGGAGCGCCTATATTCCCCTCTTCAAAGCCACCAGGCTGCAGAATCCAAACTAATCTTTGCAAAACACAGGAGTTCCTAGTCTACCTCCTCCTTTCTTGTAGTCTGTGTGTTACAGCATGTCTTAAGTGTAAGTTCAGATCCAAATTAACATGTTAAAATAATGCAAACAAACAAAATGATCAAGGCAGCAGGAGAACAGCGGCTCGTGTTTTGAGGTAAAATTACTGTTTTTGTTGAAGGAGTCTGGTGGCTTTGAAGAGAGCATCCATAGAATAGCTTCACCTTCCAAACTAGACCGCTCTCTCCAACAGGGACTTCAAGCCTTGAAAACACTCACCATAGCGTATACCAGGGGTCACTAACCCTGGTCCTCGAGGGCTACTATCCTGCATGTTTTAGAGGTTTCCCTCTTTCAGCACACCTGACAGTCGTTATCAGGCTTCTGCAGAGCTTGATGATTGGCTCATCACTTGAATCAGATGTGTTGGAAGAGGGATACATCTAAAACATGCAGGATGGTAGCCCTCGAGGACCAGGGTTGGTGACCTCTGGCGTATACTATTGCAGGCTAATACAAGAGCTTAAAAATGTCTTATTTATACAAACCAGCTGACTTGATTTTTGTCATGAATTCAAAAGTGTACATCAGTGACCTGTGGTGTCAGCTTCACAGCACTGAACTGTTTGCACTTACAATTATAGTAAGCAATTATAATACTTATTGTTGCAATTTCTTACTAAACCAACACTGGCAAGGTGAAGAACATAAAATTTTGGTCAATTTTACCCATTTATTCACATGTTGTATATTTTTGGTGGTGACAATGATGACAGACGCTGTCAAACAAAATTAAAATTGTACTGGTAAGGCAATGTGTTGAAGCCAATGAAAGATCAAGACAAACTTGACCTAGTGGTTACAATTCTGGTTAAATTCCAACTTCTCTTCCTTCTTCCTAATTAGGGCTTATGAATGGTTGGCAAACAACTTTTTAGGCTTATTATTGCCACCAAGTGGACTGGAGTTGCTTTACTCAGTCTTGGTCTTTGGAAATCTCATTACGTTCCACTTGGGTGAGCCTGCTAAGCCTCCACTTGGACTACAAGTAACAAAATCCGTTATACTAATCCAGTCCTGTGTTTGGCATAATATCAAACCTGCCGGAAAGTTTTTATAGCGGCTCAGACCTAATATACACTTAGGCTGACCCCATCAAGAGCGCTGCATTTCTTAGCTCCTTCTCCAAACAGGGGACAAGTTGAAAACCAATGAGTGACTGTAAATGTAATGAAGTAAGAATTATGTTGTACAACTCTACAATCACAAGTCTGAGCTAAACAGTGAAGAAAACAAAAAACAGCTCAAATATGCTTAAATGCTGTGTTAAGATCACAATCTAATCATGAATCTCTATAGGTTCATCCATCTGAGGAATATCACTTCATTTATTATATAAACATATTGATTTTTTCAGCTTTAAAATTGAGCTGTTTGTTTCTTCTCAGTCTGACAGACTTAAAATGTGTCTGAAAGAAATCTAGTGTAGACAGGATATTACTGTTGTTTAAAAAAAAAATCATTCAAAGAAGAGATACAATCAGCAGATACTCTCACCATAAGAAATACTGATTTCCAGCACTGGAAAAATCTAAGAAGGAGAAGGAAGTTGAAAAGCCTTGATGTGCATAGGTCGGGACAATTGTGAGTAAATGAAAAAAATGACTCATCAGTGCATTTGTAGTTCATTGTAGTCCTTCCCGAGTAAATTATCAAAATCAGAATATATTGCGGGCCCTGAACACGGTTCATTACCACCACAATGGAAGACTTTCCATCCAGGCAGCAGTTTAATTTCGCTCCCATCCCACAGGTAGATTCTAGCCTGTGTACGACTTCGGAAACAAAACAGGAGTCATCTGTCCTCTTAGTCTTGTTCTCATTATACTGTATATGTAAAAATTTACATCAGTGTCCCAATTCATTCATTCTGTGAGACAGAATTATGCCTAAGCAATCAGATCTGGCATACTGTGGTGTTACAGTTGTATATTATATCTGCATTACAGCTTGGCTTGCCATCCATGCTAAACTGAAATATTCCTTTATGCTGCCATAAATCTCACCTTCCTGCTGATACAAATTTACAGACAAGAACGGACATTTCCACGGTCACTGCGTATAATGATTATTTTTTCATCTGCAAAACTCTAACATGGATTTAATGGACAGTTGTATTACTAACCGTTCATTGAATAGCAGTAGCATAACATAACTGCTCAGTAGCATCAATTACTGGAGGAGCAAAACAAAGGAGCTGTGAGCCTGCAACCTAATTGCACTACCTTGCACTGGTTTAGAGTGTAGCAGGGGAATAATAATGGATGGGCTAGTCACTAATGTTAACTTTTGGGAAGACATGGTATGTTTAATTCATGTCGTGTCTTGTCTAGGCCAAGTTAAAACATGATTACCCTTGCTTGTTTCAAAAATTAAAAAGAATAAGAAACTGAATTAGATGACTTATCTTTGCTTGCAGGTTATTATTTGTATTATAAAATCAAGCTAACACTGGAAAAAGGTATCATGAGCATCCATATAAAAAAGCATTTACATTATCAACACAACCAGGAGAAACAGCAATCCTAATGTGCTCTGTAAATATGACAAAATTAAGCTGAAATTGTCTGCTAGTGAAGCTACTAAAACTACTTGATGTTTAACCTCCTTTAAAAGCTATGACATTTTAAGTGGTGACTTCCAAACCTTTACTTTTTAAGCTCTCTGCTGGTTAAAGCTAAGCTATAGAGCCCAAAGCAACAATGAAAAACAACATTGGTAGAGTACCGCAGAGAGGATTTACACCTCCACTGTCAAATGATGAGATACCAGCAAACGTCATTATCCCAGAGTCAAATTACAATTCTGTTTCATTGGACCTTAGTGTCATTGTTTTTGCTGCCAGCCCGAAGATTCTGTTTAATACATTCCAAAATAGAAATGAGTAAATGAGGAGTCAGTGTTTCAGGTTGGATGGTACAATGTAGAAAATGCAGAGATAATACAACTTTATTCCCAAGACAGTAACCTAAAAACAGAAGAGAAATTACACCTCCCTTAGGTTAATGTCAAATGAGAAAACAACACGTTACTAACCTTATATTAGTCAACTGCCTGCACAAGCAAATGGAAAAGTACACCCCTACAAGCTTGTGCATACCTTAAATTAGCAACGACGTGATCTTTTCAGTTACAGAACCATGAGGGCCTAGTTGCTGGTGTGGGCCTCCTCCTGCAGAGAGCCACTCTGCTATCTGCTCATCTGTCGGACTGGATTAGGGAATCACAAACAGCGCACAGTTTTACAGCTGTGTCACCTCCTGGCGGCTTTTTGTCCCCAATCCGCCCTCCTCGGTTGTGGCTGCTGATCTCTTGATCCAACCCTGACCACCAGGATTCACCAGACAACTTTTATGATGCACTCGCCCCGGCCAAATGTCCTCCCTGTCGTTTTGGATAAAAGAAAATAATCTGCTCCGACGGGCAACGAACCGAGTGCTCATCTCTCTTCCATTTATACAGTTTGTAACATAGAGAAGGAATTTAGCAAAAGAGAAACACCCCTTCCGCTTGGTTTTCCCCTTCTCTTATTTGTCTCTCCCTTCACTCTGTCTTTTTTATTTTCTTCTTTTCACTCACAGTTCTAATGTTGGACCACTGTCTAATGTATGCTAAGCTGCTGCTGCCATGGTAACCCCGGTGCAGGATTTAGACCCAGTTCAAGACTGGAGGAGTGATGGGCAAGGGGCAGGTGGAACCGTAATCCATGCTCACAAAAAATTGAAAGAGAAGCACATATTTGAAAGAAATTAACGGAATCAGACAGATGGACACACACCATTAATCCAGCTGCATGGCATGAAGGGCTGTGCATGTAGATATAAACGCCATGACGTCTCAGGGAAGGCTGGCTAAATGGTATCCTCTCCAGTCAGAAAGTGAGTGGTGACTAACAGAAATAGTGAGGAAATGACAGCTAAATGAGTCACCAGCACGGCCTCAATTTCCATCACTGATTGTACAATATGTGTCAAAGGAGATCCCCGTGATGTGATGTAGAGATTAGTTATACCTCACCGGCAGAGAGTGTAACATTCGTAATATATAGGATATAAGTGATATCCCAGCAGCACCTGCTAGGTGATGAGAGAGTCCACTATGCAGAGAAGCCCCTGACAACAAGGATTAATGAGGGTTTGCTCTGTGTATGTGTGCGTGTTTGTGTGTATCATCTGTACATGTGTCAGTGGTGTTTGTCCTCAAACATCCCTGTGACTCATAAGTGTCTATTAGAAACAAGTCCATGTGAGATTTGTGAATGTACATGCTTGAGGGTTTTTGCATGATGACAGTGCACGGGCATGTGGGTGTGGGTGTACAGCTGTAGCGATGACGTAACGGGCAGAAAGCTGATACATTCAGCCCCTCAGTGGAGGCAGTGGTCGCTGGAGCTGGGAGTTAACTGGTGGCTCTGTCAATAACGGAAATCTGAATGAGGGGTTCCAGTAGTGACAGGCAGTGATGGCTGCTGCTGGGGTTGCTAGGCATGACAGGGGGTAGGGTGGGGGTTAAATAGGGGGTGGGGTGGTGACTATGCAAACTCACCCTACTGGCTCAGCTATAGCACTCAGGCACGTTTACCAATGCCTCCCCCTCCCTGCATGCGCAAACCCTGGTGTCATTTCTCCTTGAGGCATAGAGGAAGCCAAGTAACACCCCCCTCTTCCATCATCAGCACACACATACACACTCCAACACATGCGTGCGCACATGTGCACACTCATACAAACTAACGCCGCTATAAGCACAAACCAGAATCCCTGACTGTCGAAATCTGAGCATTTGCTGCACAACAGTGAGAGAAATGATAGTGAGACACATGCAGAGAGCACAGAACATTTCTGCACATTCAAACATTACAACATGCACTCATACACACTTCACACCCCCTACTCTCACTATAAACAAACTAGCATGCTTACTAACCCACAACCATAGGTGTGGTCCTCCTTTTTTCAAAACACACTTTTACTCGCTCCTTGATGTAAAATGTTCAGGGTGGTCCATTCCTGTGTGTGCGGGAGCCTCGTCCTGAGCTCTTACCTGTCCAAGATGTCATGGCTGGACGTAGCTGTAGCTCCCAGCAGTCCTAGTGCTGCACTCCCCACCGCTGCGGCAGCCCCGCTGCCTGCCTCCATGATACTGACTCACTGCAATGAGCAGCCTGCCAGAGAAGCAGAGAGGGGAGGGGGAGGAGGGAGGGAGGGAGGGGAGGGGAGGGGGAGGATGTGAAGAGGTAGATCAGGAGGGAGCAAGACGAATGAGATAAAAGAAATCACATGTAGAGGCAACAAGGAGAAATGACGTGGGGAGAAATGTAGAGAGAGGAACGAGGGGAATAATGAGAAAGGAGACAGAACTGTGAAAAAGATGTGTGGAAAAAAGACAAAAAAAGAAAGTGAGAGGGAAGATTGGCATGGGAGCGGGATGAGAGGACGAGTGGGAGGGGGCAGAGGGAAAGGGGCGGGAGGGGGCACAGAAAAATCGTTAATTGTGTGTGTAGTCTGTAGATCAAATAAGTCATACTGATGGAGCTTTGCGAAGCAGGATTTCACTTCAGTGTTAACACATGGAGTTTCTGGCACACACATTCCTGTGAATCAACAGTCAAACACCAACATTGGCTGCCCTGGAATCATGTGCTGAGGTCTCCATCCTCAGCCTAGAATTCACAGGTTCCTATCGTTTCTACAACAATCTTGGGTTATTTTTCTGACTCCAAATAGACACCAAAAATACAGATTATGTCAGGTGTCTATAACAAATATAAATATATGGATAACTGTTTTACATCCTCTTGCAATATGTTGTCAGTCCACAAATATAACTGCTAATAAAACTTGGAGACAGGGTTTTACATTAGCTGCCATCACATTTAACTGCCCCGGAGATCAAAACATCAACATCCCTAAATGTCTGGTGTGAAATATGGCACACAAATAAACATATTCAATAACAGAATAGTTAACTGCCTTAGTATATCATACGGTGTTCAGGTGACAGAGCATCACACTGGACAGCCATGTATGCTTCATCAGAACTAAATACATTAAAAATAACACATATGTACAATCTCTCATTACATTCATGCACAAAGGCTTCGTCAGAGCTACAGCTCAAATACTGCAGTAACAACAACAGCTAATAATGACATTTTTGGCAATCATTAACTTTTCCTAACCCCAGAGCTTAGGTCTAATCATAGTTTATTTTTTATATACATGTTACTTATCTTTATTCATCTTAATTTACTGGAATAAAATTATCTTGTTATAATAAAAATTGACCCTGGTAGAGAGGATATGATGAAATATTCAACCAAGGTAAAGTTAAAATAAACCAAATCACAGTATAAGAAGAAAAATGAAAGACTGAGTCTAAAAATGGTAAAAAAAAATGTTTAAATAATGACAATGTTATTTCTGCAAGTTCAACCAATTGCTTTTATAATGAATAGAGATGAAGATCATTCATTCATTCATTCATCTTCTATACCCGCTTTATCCTCACTAGGGTCACGGGGGTCGCATGGAGCCCATGAGATGACGATCATGATTATCTTAAATAATTGTGATACAGTGATTATATATTAAATGCAACAGGCCTTGTTGCCAGACCAGAGTGTTGAATGTGTTTTTTGTCGGCTACACCTGCAGCATATGTATAGAGTGGAGTGTGTGAACTGCAGACAAAACAAGCCTGTGAACTTTGTTGTGAAATTACTTTGCGTCCTCGGTCTTTGAACAGTTTGTGAAATATAGGTAGGCTGACTTTTTACCACTCTGAGTGTGCTTTTTTTTTCTTCCTCAATTACACAGACATTGGTGGTGATTGTATCGCATCATTAACTTAAAAACAAAAGGCAATCAAAGGTTCTCACACCATCGCATTATGTCAGCACATTTACAGTATATCACAATGACAGTGCACTTGCTCAAAATATATTCCTTTTTTCACAGATTAATGCTTTGTTTATAAAACGTGGGTCCCCATGTAACCACTTTTTAATTAAGGCTCAGCAATATGCACAACAAAAACATCATGTTGTGTTATATTTTAGTGGATTTATGTACAAGAGTCATGATTAGGGCTAAAATCACAAACACTATGCAGCTATATAATCACAAACATCCATATGTAGGAGGATTTAGGGAACCCAAATTGCAGAAATGGGGGGAAAATAAACACCACCTCTGTAGCATGGTAGTATTTTGGATTTAGTGAGATAGATCAAAGAGGTGTGTAAAAATGCAAAATTAAAGGTAAATTAAGTCACATTGCAAGTTTAATTCTATGTGTTTGAGTGGCAAACAATAATCACACTTTCATCATCACTTTTTCACCATAATCATGCAGCTCCTGTTGAAATTTTAATGGAAATGGAATATTTAAACTTAATCTTCAGGAAAAAACATGTATATATAATTGATGATGTGGTTTGTGTCTGAAACATAAAAGCATATTCTCGTACATCTTGAGACTACAATTTGCAGAGCATGACATCTCTGCATTACCACAGTGCCTCACATATCAAATATACAGTATGTTGTTTGTGTATCATATATTACCTTTATCAGCATTAGCCATATGGTGACTTCAGTTTGATTGTTAAATTGTTCAAAGATACTAAAACTATAGTGAAAACAATCAAAGACATGGATAAGACAGCGATTCTCTCTTCAACTACTTAAATCACATGGATCTTGCAGGAATTTTAATTCATAACTTGTGTTTAAACTCAATGACATGATCTTCCAAAATTTTGAAAGTTCACATCTGCAGTTGAACTAGATTTAATATTAAATGTTGATGGAAAGGGTGGAGGTGTACATTTGAAGTACCAGCTAGATCTTCCAGACTTCTGCACTCAAGCTGCACAAGGGATAATTTCAGCCACTCAGCATGAAGTGTCCTCATGTCGTCATTCTTATGTATGCATAGTACTTGTCAAAGAGCCCTTGCACTGGCATCTGTCATTTAAAGCTCACATTAACTGTGATTAAAGTTACTTTGGGATTGTCAACACTGCTCATTTCCTACCCACTGAATCCTCACAGTGCCCATAATCGCAGCAGAGAACGCCCTCTCGGGTATTACTGCTATAATACGGCCCACCGCGTGACAACCTCCCAACAAAATCCGAATGTGACATCAGGAGTAGACGGAAATAGACAACAGGGACACAGCAGGAATGACCCATTAAAACAAGGAAAAGCGGGAAAAAAAGTCTGTGTTGCCCGTTTTATGTGGCCGTCAATGGCTATGTGTTGTGCTGTAATCCCAGGGGGATGACGCCGAGAGGAGATTCGAAGGGAAGGTGGGAGGGATGTGCAGTGGGAGAGAGCGTGGGAGGAGAGGATCCTTACAGGCCACAGTGAAAGCAGCTGGTTCTACATCTGAGGGAGACTCGCTGGGTATATGTAATCCCCAGGGCTCTCTGTGGTGTGAAGCTTTGTCAAAAATGCCCTGTATGTAACATATCTACTAAACACAAAAGGCCTTAAGAAGTTTAGGAGAAGATACAGTAATACAGCCTATATCGCACCTCAACTTGGATACATTTCCCTTCAGATGCACCAGAAAATCCTCTAAAACTTAAAATGTCTCACATCCTCTTTAATGTGATGCAGGGATCCTTGTTCTAAAAATAACAAGGTGACAACAGTATGAATCATGAGTGATTAAGCCTCCCTCTGGACCAATCAGAAACTAATGCGTCACCTTGTTTTGACCTGTGATCATTCATGACGCTGTGAGCCCAGAAAAAAAGATTATCAACTTCTGTGGCACATGTTTAGCAGCTCTGTGCAACACGGCATCGACCAGACAGAGCATGGGTGCATCGACTGCTATGAACATGTGAGTGATGTGGCATTGAGGCTGCTCAAGGGGTGGATGCAGACACTGTTGATATTCATCTCATGCCCTGGGCTTCTCCCACTCTCCCAGTGCCTACTGTAAACTCCTGCTCTTAAATCACACGTCAGTGGCTCCCGAGTCACCTAAGAAGGCCGTCCACTCAACCTGTGTGACATTAGTCGTGTGTGCTATGTGTGCCAGCATATGCTTTTACGCCACAGGCAAGCAGCTACAAATGTCTTTTGTGATTGTGCGTAGAGGAAAGAACTATGTGCATTAGTTGGAAGAGTTTGTGTATAGCAGGCAGGCAGGGCAAAAACAGAAGTGAGCTACCCACAAATACCTGATGCAGCAGAAAACCTATAAAATGGCCGACCTTGAGAGAGGACAGTGCTTCAGCTCTGAAGGGATTAAAAAAAACCAAGCCTGAATCGTCTCTATACAATAAATATGCCTCATTTTCTTTAGGAAACATCAAGGAGTCGCTCCAGTTAGAATATATGATCACAGCAAGCCACAAGTTTAAGTTTGTCCCAGTTTGAAGTCCATAACATAACCACTAGATTTTCAATTGAGGTCAAATGCTTAAGAATCCAATAAAGCAGTGAGGCTTTAGGATGCGCAGTTAGCCAACAAACTGTGGACACACTGACCAACTGATCCTACTGTCAGGTAGCAGTGCTAGCATAAAAGATGTATTCCAGAAGGAAATGCGGTGACTATTCAGTTCTTTATTTCATAGACAAGAGTGAGGTGTGAAGATACAGTCTCGCAGAGCGTTTAGAAGTCTACAACTAGTGACCTCAAAACCCATTAAACAATATGCAGCTCCATTTTATTACTACTACGTGCATTCTGGTAGTATGAATATAAGGCAACAGATGTAGATTAGCATGTCGGGAGACAATCCATTGAGTTATTTTTGGAGCTCAGGTAGCCTTTTGCTTGCAGAGTAAAATAATGGGCTGAGAAAATAAACTAATCCATCCAGGACCTATTAATTTGTTAACTCCATAAAATGTGACTGCTGTTTCCACAAGCTTCTGTCTCAGTTGGCTACTACATCACACTTTCCCAGTCATGAAACAGGCAGATCAATACTGGGAAATTAAAGTTCACTTACATGATGTATTTAAAGATTTACAGATCTATTGCTGTACTGACATGACTCCAGTAGCAAAGCTTAAATTGCAAGACTGATTTCTTTAACTTGTGTGACTCTAAGGAAAATACAAATCCTGATTATTTGTTGGTTGATTTATTTATGAACTGAGCAAAAGCAATTTGAGTCATTGGACCCAAACACCAGATGGTGTGGGTCACTGACCTGTCTTAAGTCCTAGTTTCATTTCCCTTGGACTCGTGGGCATGCAGTAGATGGTTGGCTTTATATTCCAGTATTTTCCCATCCATTATAAGGTTCAGGTGCAGTGCCCAAACCATTTTGGTTTGGTTTGGTTTAACTGGGCACTAGAAGCACCAATAAATTAAATGCATACAAATACCTTCCCCTAGTTCAAATGTCAGATTTTCTTTTCATCTTTTTGTTTATTCATTAGCCCATCTGCTTTAGTTTTACTAACAGTGATTGCACAGGTTTAAAAACAAGTGGTGCCAGGCACAACAAGCCCCGCCCCTTGCACATATTGTAGCTTATTTTGGCATCGATCCAGCTGATGTCATCATATCTGTGTGTGCTGATGTCAGCATATCAATTGCCTCTATACATGTGCCAAACAGAAACTAAATTGATGCTTTAATAGATATTTGAAATTTCGCTAATTATAAGAAAATGGGGTGAAAAAAAGATTTTAAAATATATAAAAATTGGAACTTTGACCTACTTTACCCAAAACATAATCACATCTATTTTGGGTCACTGGCAATCTATAAACTCAATTTAGTATGAATTCAACCCATAGTTTTGCTGCTAATGTTAAACAAACTGAACCAAAAACAACACCCCTTATCTCCCCTTCAAGGGGTAAGGTAATTATGTGAAATGACATAGTTTTATGGAAAAGTTGGTAAAGTTATGTCTTACTGCCAGTGCAATTTATAAGACACTAAAATTAAACATGTAACTACTTGTACATTAGGTTCATATATTGTCAGAACTGTACAGCTACCATCATTATTTGGTACTTGCTTATCAAACCCAACAGTTTGCAGTATATTCATCCAAACGTGGCGGCCTGCCAGGCGTGACTTTTCAGTGCCATTGCAGTCCTCTGTGGGTGCTGTTGCCTTATTTATCACTACACTCCAGCAGCCCCTTCAGTTACTTGTACAGCATTGTCAAAGTGGAGACCAGATTGTTTTCTGTTCTGCTCTGTTCATTTGCTGCAGTAAGCTAATGGCGCATACACCTTCAGATACTAAATCAATCCTCCGAGCACGTGCTTCACAGTGATTCAAGCTTAAGGTGAAGGTACTGGTGAGCTATAGTGGAATAAAGTCCAATTCGCACTAGTGTAACCTGGAGACCTCTGGGGATTTAGAAATTAATCCTCATGTCGCCGTCTCATGTGGCACATTTAAGTGGGATAAGCCAATTCAGTTTTGACTTGAATTTACCCAGATTATCCCTGACTTTTTCATCAGTGCCTTAACCAGCTGATGAAGATTTCAGAATCCAAGTCAGAATTACTAATGATCCTTGATAAAAGATGGGTTTGTTACATTTGCTCCACTCAAGATCAGAAATATAAAATATCAGCATGCAAAACCTGCAACAAAGTAAAGGTTAAAAATATGACTAATATAAACTAAACAGCAGTGCAATTAAAAAGATTGCCCGTGTGGTGCAAATATTATTGTAGGTGCTATCATTCGAGCAGATTAGTATTGGCTAATGCTAGGAGCTGTATGAATTGGGATAGGTAAAAGGCAAAAAAAAAAAAAAAATTCCCTATGGTCATAATAAACTGAAGTAATCTTGCAATTATCCTTGGTCTACCGTTTAGAGATATCTGTTGAATCTGTCAAAATACAGTGTATACCACAATGCGATGTCATCCATCCCACTGACTTCTGAATGCATGCATCTAAATGCCTATCATAATTAAAAATAATATGAAAGTTTATTTTAAATGGTGTTTTGGTGGCAAATTCATCATTAGTGCAAGCTCCATAGATCAGACCAGGAAATAATCAGAATACATAAGCTAAGGGAAACACAACGATGTCGACTTGTATGGGATTTATATAATCAGGGGAACTTAAATGTTACAAATAGGGATGCACAGATACCGATACTGGTATCGGCCCCGATATTTCACTAATATACTTGTACTCATCAAACAGTTGCCGATACCATGAACTGATACCACCAACGTCCATCTGGGGGAAAAAAGTCTCTCCAAGAACACACAAACAGGAGACACCACAGAATTCACAGCCCCATATGTTCTAGTGAGTTGTTTCTATCAGCCCACAACCAAATAAGTAATCAGAAATGCCACTTTTTATTACCAGTATTACTGATTATTACGGTTAGTTATCTATAGTCGTACTTTCTATAATATTTTTCTTCTTTCTCTTTCTCATGCACATTGAATGACAGTTGTGCATAATGTGATAAAAAAATTACTAGGCCTATTGATATTGTTATTTCACAAATTATTTATTAGATGGCCTATTTCTACAAATATTCACCTTATTACTAGCTAATTTTCAATCAAAACCCAAAACAGCCTTGAATAGTCTAAGTATGGAGTATCAGTATCAGAAGTACTCGGTATCAGCAAGTACTGAAATGATTGTACTCGTACTTGTATCGGTTTTCAAAAAAGTGGTATCGGTGCACCCCTAGTTACAAATTATAAGTGTGATAACTAAGATCAAACCACAAGACATAGTGCTAGCCAGTATTAGTAAAAAGCATGAGAAGCCAAAGAGAACAGCAAAAACTCTGAAAATGAGAAACTCCCATTGATGTATAAAACCTGTCAGCCCATCTGGGGTACTATTGTAGCCCCTCGTCCTCATTTACAGGCACTGCCTATTGAAACATATTGACATGTAAATGAGGCAGTGACATCAGCAGGCACTTGTTGAGCAGCTCGTGAAGCCCCCAGCAACAGCCCTCAGCTCCTGCTGGAGTTGAAAATGCGGTTGTGTAGCATGTTTGACCATCCAGCTGCATATGAGCGGTAGATGCAGCCATTTCACGCTTTCTGATATAGACAGCAGAGTAGCAATTTGTAAAGCTTGTTCTGCTGAAAATATCAAGAGGGCATTAAATCACCGTGGAGCTTCTACAGCACAAAGTTGATTTACCACCTAAAAGTACGACAAATATGAGCGGCATGCAGACTCCACCTCTGGTTGAACTGACATGGAAATGTTTAGTTTTTAGATGTAAAATAGGTCAACTACATAATCGGTTGTTCATGTAGGGCTTCACTGAAGTTCATTTAGAGCTTCAGACTGGTAGAATGAAACTTTCGATTGACTTAACAACGAATAGTCCTTCATAAGCATTTCTCACACTTTACTGGTGAACCCCTAAGCCTTTTCAGACCTCAACATTTACACTGACACCTCAAGTTTTTATTTAGCAAGACTTGAAATACACTCAACATTCCTCTAATTGTGACACACCCCATTCTCCGTAGCTTCATCAACATTTGTAGCACCCTTGAATCCTTTTGTTAGTGTGAGTTGCTCTCTGCAGGATACAGGATGTAGAGAAATGTCCTTGTTTGCCACCAAATCCTTCACAAACTTGAGTTTCATACAAAGTACAGCAAGTGGCAGGGCTGCTTGCTGAATATAGAAAACTGTTGTGAAAGGTCATTTGTCCTCGACTCAAAGGTTACAGTTTCCATCTTGACAAAGCCATCTGTCCTGGTAAAGTATCCATGAACAAAAAAAAAAAAAAAAAACACTCACACAGTCTATGTGAAAGCGGCCTTTAAAGCTAAGGTTCCCGATCTTTTTCAGCTCATATCACATAAGATTAATGTTGCGTCTTTGCAGAACCAAAATGTAAAAACTGATGTCACAAACTGCTGTCTACAGTTTTTACAAGAAAAGCACTTCACTTCATCTATTGGCTAAAACACACCCATCCAAATAGGTATAACGTTTACCATTGCATTTCTTCTATCAGCTCTGTTGCATTGATTGAATTATCAATTTCCAAGTGTTTAGAGCATGCTTCTAAATTTCTGTTTGATTATGTGAACTGTGGATATTCTACTGCCTAACAAAGAAAAACGAAGCATTTAAATAAGCTTTACAGCACCACACATTTAAGCACTTTATTAGGCTAATACTTGCAGACTTCCATAAAAACTTAAGAAATCTTAAAAACACTCTGTCGTGAGTGTTATTAAACAAAGCGTGATGGAACAGGAATTAGATGAGATGTGTCTTGAGCATGTTCAGACTTTGCATTGGAGGTGAACGCATGTGATCAGATTTGCCAGGACGGATGGGTCTAACAACCACATAAATCAATGCAAATGCTAACGCACACAAACACACATGGCCAGCTGAAAATCTAAGTCTGAAAGTCTCTATGTGGGTTTTCAACTTATCTTATCATTCTATTCTTCTCATGGTGTCATCTTGTTGTCTTTTATGTTATTTTAATCTTGTATGTTTTGAATTATTAATTTTTTTCCATCTTGCAATACATTTTACATCTAGTTACATACTTTCAACTGGTGATCCAAAATAGATTTTTCAACCTCATGAGGAAACACAAATATCTACATATTTTTGAAGAAACACATGAACATCTACACATTTTCAGCGCATGTGGAAGCTGATTCCATTTCTTAAAAGCTTTGAACAAGATGACATATTGTCCAAAGGTAAAGCTTCTTCAGGTCCATTCATGCTAGGGTTGCTCAATTAATCGAATTTTAATCGTGATTACGATTTTGGCTCCAGATCTCAAAATTCATATAATCGAGGAAAAACGATTATTTGATTTCTGTTCTAAGATACGTTTTTTTCTACTACTGTGCTGTACTCACATCACGTAACTCTGTGCTGCTGTACGACTAGCGAACCATTCAAGCTA
>JAQQZY010000007.1:27203827-27219659 GCA_030068375.1 Ostorhinchus rueppellii
CCCCCCCCCCCCCCCCCCCCCCCCCCCCCCCCCCCCCCCCCCCCCCCCCCCCCCCCCCCCCCCCCCCCCCGCTGATCGGACCATAACGTCCACTTCACTGCCACACAGATAAAAAGCTCTTAAAATAATCTGGAGCTTTTCGGTTATGTCAGGCTGCATTTTGTCTGTAAAGAGGCTAAAATCAGTCCCAGTGACTGTTTCATGACTTAGAGAAATTATCTGGGATCCAAGTGTGAATCATAGATGAGCCCATTTGAGAATTACTTCACAGATCTTACATTCAGTTACCAGTACACCCACAATAAAAGAAAACAAACTTTTCAGTGGTTACCTTGGCCTTTGTTTTAAGAAATTTGGAAAAGAAAATTGTGAAGAGATTTTTGATTCAGTAGAGAATCTGAGAAATAAGTAATATTAAGTAAATTAATAAGTAAATAAAAATGTACTTCCATATTTGTTTAAAGGTTATTTATTTGGTTTGACAAGAGCTGTATGACAGCAAAAAACTGAATGTTAGTATTTTTCAGTGCGTTGGATGAATTACTGTTTTCATTAACTTACTGATTTTCTGGAAACAAAGTGAACATAAGACAATTAAAAATCTCTTAATCTTAAAGAGAGAGGTGAAAAGTTACTTGATCTGCACATTGTGGACATGGACAATTACAATGATATTGCATAAATTTCTTTCAGGTGTATAATCTTTATTACTTACATATTTTCAGTTTCATACTTTAACACTTTTAGCAGCTACTGCAACTGTTTTGACTTGTAAAATTACCTTATATATAGTATATAGTAGTACAGAATAATTCAAAGTGGATCAAAACATTATTGTAATAGAATTTTTGCCCAAAATACAGTCCCATTGGACACAATTGGCAGGATCAGGACTTTATCTCCCTACAATCTTGATTGTGATTTTCTCGATTTTCGGAAACCAAAAACCTGACGAACTGAATTAATTCAACATTTCCAGGTCATAGATGTGACATGTGAAAATAAGTGATCTGTAAATTTTCCTCAATAACCAAGAAACTCGACTCGCATCTAAATCTCACAATAATCACAATGTGACTCCCACCAAACTGTGCAGGTTTAATTTTGGATTTCCAGAACAGTAGACACCAGGAGGATTTAAACAGACCATGATTAATGTCAAGTAGATAAAAAGGTGTTCATGTGAAATATTGGGAATTCTTTAGTGGTTGTCAACAGATATCATGACGTTGTGCACTTAAAGAGGCTGAGATCCTCAGAGTGATGTTCTCATGACTGAGACATTCTCTTAGATCCAAGTGTGAATCATAGCGGAGGATGAGTGTTTTGGAAAATAATTCCTACATGCTGTTTTAATTCCCTCCACCCAGCAAAAAAAGTACAGGGCAAACTCTTGATTCATTGTCTTGGCCTCAGTTTTAGGATGCCTGAGAAAGGAAACAAATCACTTAAGGTACGAGTTTGTTTGTGTTTTTTTTTTAAATAAAAATTAAATTTAAAAAATAAAATAAGAAAAATTTAAAAAATATATCCTGCATTTCCCAGAAAACACCAGATTTTGGCACTAAACACGTACTGGTGATGAATGACCTTGAGGCTGATTAGGAAGCTCTCAAATAGAGCTAGATAATAAAACTTGTCTCAATAATTAGCAGGCTACAATCTGATAAGGCGACTACGGTACTCTCGGCAGCACAAACCACACTTAGTGAATTACCCGAGGAGATAATACAATAGAAGGTGAGATGTGCATCTGAATGATGGGAGATGAAAAACCAAAGAGGAAGAAACAGCCGCAGGTGCATTCACATGTGCTCTAACAAGGCAACTGAACAGAAACCAGCGAACAATTCCATCCAGGTTTTAGTCAGGATAACTAACTGTGTCCTTCAATTGATTCTATATGTTCAGCTTCTTCACTGCACTATTTTTATTCTTTAAATGTACTCAAGGAAAAATGCTCAAAGAACATCTTTTCTTCGTGCAACAAAAGAATGAGAAATTTTTCTTGTAACTGCTGTCAACTAATTAGATCCTTTTGCTGTTATGTTCCTGTGACCTATGAGCTGTAGCACATTTCTCCAGAAACAACTTAACCAACCAATACAATGCCTTCCATATGAAAATTGTTTAACAAAATTATGCCAGCGGTCTTTGTTTACCAGATATTTCATATGTAAAAACCAGCATATTCAGTATGCGCTGTCGTGAGGTGGGTCCTGCAGGGAAAAAAAAAAAAAAAAAAAAAAAAACTGTGTACAAATTTTCACATCTTAGAGTTATATTGTGGATTAGAGTCAGAAAGAATATTGTCTGCTACTCTGGGAAAATATTTCTTGAAGGTTTGGGTGCTGCCTGGGCTCAAGAATTTTCCCCAACATTGTTAAAGACTTAGTAACGGGGGTAAGGCAAGGGAATTTACATCAACTGAAGAATCTGGAATTTCACATGATTTGGGACCATATTGTTATCAACATTCAGCAGCTAAAATAATAATGTAAAGAGCACAAAAGCCCAGCTGAAACTAACTATCAGACCTAGAAAAACTATTTTAGGTATTCATGAGCTTTGTTTATTTCACATTGGTGTCGTTAGCTGGTGCCAAAAATGGCCGGGTGCAATACCAAATATATAAAATAAAATAAAAAAAAAACACTGGACCAAAACTGTATCAGAGTTTACTTTTACTAGTACCTATATAGCGCTTTTCCACACTTTTATGCTGCCTAAAGGGCAAAGTTAATATTTCTAAAACAATGGGCTTCCATTGGCCAGTTCCTTTACACTGCATGTTAAGAGTTTGAGGCAAGGAGGATGTCCTGCAGAGGGGTTTTCTCCACCCTGCCTCCACATCTCTCCCACACCAGAAACATCACCAGTGACTCCCTGACAGGCTCATGAGATAGAGCTGGCTGCGCCTCCACATTGGCGGTATCTGGGTCAGGTACTTGCTCTGAAAAATCTCTTATCCGCTATTAATAAATTACACAAAATTAAAACGAAATCTATCCAAAATCAATCAAATCAATTTTTCTTGCCAGCCCTATTTACAAAGCCTCATATTCACCCGTTCATGCGCACATTCATACACTGACAAGCAGCTGCCGCCATGCAGGGCGCTGCCTTCTGAGAGTTTACCCTGGGAATTTAGGGTTCAGTGTCTCTCCCAAGGACACTTTGACATGTGGACAGTCAGAGGCAGGATTTGAACAGCCGATCCTTTGGTCATTGGACTACCGCACTACCGCCCTGGCAGACATTCCCAATGTCAGTGAAAGACAGAATAAAGCCGTGTGGCAACTCCAGTCCAAGAGGTGGGGGTAATGCAGCTCTGAACTATTTTGACAATGACTGATAAACACAAATTAATAAGATGGCAAGGAGCAAAGCAGGGCAGGCGTAGCTTCAATAAAGCGTGTTGACAGGTCTGTTTATGCAAAGCTGAAGCAGCACGTTGATCTATTTCATCATTACTTTTTCCATTTTTTCTACATTGCCTCATCTACAAATTCACCTTTTCTCGCATAAAGTGCAACAGGTTAAAACAGGACAAGTGTGAATGCACTAGTCCTGTTTAATCAATGCTTGGAAAGTGTAATTTGTTTGGGGGAGTGTGATGGCACAATTCTACTTGGATGTGTGTCATAGAAATGAATTTTAATTCTCCAACAAAGTTCATAGTGTCTATGTTCTTTTAGTTTATTTGAAATTCTTCTATATCAGACACGTAGTATGTCAAACATACCTGACATGTTTCGGTGGTAAACTTCCATCTTCAGAGGTGTCACAAGATGGTGACGTGTTTAAAATGATTCATGATATGTTCGACATACTACATGTCTGATACAGAATAATTTCAATTAAACTGAATTTTAATTCATCGAAAAACATAGCTCTTAGTCTTTATGCAAAAGGCTTGCTTCATGTGGTTTGAAAGCAAACCCGTACCAGCTGAATCTTGTAACTCCAATTAAACCGAGTCCCGAATCAGCAGTGTACTGGACTATTAGGTGCGAAAACACCCTTCATCACCATGGCTCCTGTTTTCATCACCCAAATAGCATTTGTGCTTTCTTGTAAATGGACACAATGTACATTGTGCAAGTGATCTTCCTCATGTTACCAGCCTCAGTTCAGAAGTAAATTACACTCTGATCATCCAATACAGTTCCATTAGTCCGTTTATAACAATGTAATATATAATTGTATCATAATAGTATAGGCCATGTTGCTTGTTGCAGTGTAATAGTGTCGCCGATGTAGGACATTTCAATGTGACATAATGTGAATAATGATTTAAGCTACTGCAATGAAATGGACAAACAAAACCAGAAAATGAGCCAACTGCAACAGACTAAATACATCAACCATTTGATCCCCGAGTCAATGTGAATCCCTGATTGTTGTCTGGGCATCAAATGTGTGGAAACCTGACACTGCATTTTAAGTTTCCAGATAAATATCTTGAACTGGAGAAAAAATACCAGCTCCTATTAAGAGTAAAAATGATCTTAAAAAGTTGGGTGCTGAAAATGTCAGACATATGAAGTACTGTAAAAGGAACAAACAAACGTTTATCAGGAAATGCTGTAAGAACGGTGCAATGCAATACATTCAATAAAGGACAAAAGTAAAGCTGCTCAGAAATCAGAAACAGCAAACTGCAACTTTAGAGTCCATAATAATAAACCACAGCTTTTATTCTGCAATAAGAGACAATTAATGTCTGTAATCACGTGCAATAGTAAAAAAATAAATAAATAAATGAGTAAAACCAGGGTTGTTTTGTTTTTTGCAGCTTTAATTATTCCGACTGACTTATCGTACTACAACCACTCGCTGGCTTTACTGGAAACCATTATTTTAATTGAAAAGTTGACTTGGCAGAAGCTGTGCATTATAATCACTTAGCACTCCAAAACAAAGAAAAAAACAAAGCAGATAGGAAAGTGACAGAGCAGCACTAACTTCATATTTGCTCCCTTTATGGCCTCTGCAGTGCATCTGTGCGATAGGCTGCCATGAAATAATTGGGGCTGAGTGAAGTGTGGTCTGCTGAGGAGAAGAGGGGCGTCACCCTGCCCTCAGCACACCACGCTGACTCACCGTGACACACAAATAAATAAGTGATTTATCAAGGATGCAAAGATATAAATCTCCTGGAAAGCAGTGCTGGAAGCACTGGCCCAGCTTCGGTGGAAGCTAATCCTCTGCCCAAGAGCCGCATCTCCCCTGTCAATTATGTTTGACGGTGTTTGCAACAACACAAAGACTTGCAAGCGTTACCCATGGTTCACTGATTGGATGCGTCCCTGCATGTCTCGTCTTCATTACCTTCCCTCCTGTTCTGATTAATGAGGCAGGCCAGCTTGCCAGAGCTACTTTCGGTCAGCAGAGGTACTTTCCTGTCTGGGTATTAGCACCAGAAACAATTAAATGAATAGTTCAAAACAGGTAGAGCACTTGTTTGTGAGACAAACAATTAAAGTCAGACAAAGAACTAGAACCAATAAAAGCAAAAGTTTTAATCCAATAAAGCACGACACTTACAATCAACATCCCTGAAGCCTCTGAATGATTACATTTAATGTGTATATGTACATTCATATGATGCAGACTGCAGTAACTGTGCAGTACGTAAACTTTGACCCTATTCGTCTTTCAAGTCAAAATTAGATCCACAAACACGTCCACCTCCTGTCTCGCTGAACTCAATTGGCCCTTAGAAGTGAGCCTATCCTGGGTCAAAGTTGAACTTCAGGCATTAAACATGACAGGTGCTGCATGCTGCTTTCACTTGCACAGCTGTTTAGAAGAATTCAGCTGCTTTCTTCAGCATTTATTTTATTATACCTCTTTGCTGACAACAGCCGTGGCCTGAGGCTTCATGTGTCCAAGTATGTCTGTCTGTCCAAGATATTTCCTGCATACATACAGAGTCAAGCGATGGCCATCTCCAGCTCTCTTCATACCAATTTCAAACACTGCGCTCTGTTCATCTCACCAATGTGATGGTGAAGGGATTTTTATTTACCAAACAGAATTTATTTTTTTTACTGATGTTCTTGTAAGATGCCAAATGTTTATCATACTTTTGTATCTCCATTTTCTGACATGAATGCAGGTGGATAATGAGATAATCCATAAACCTACAACCACACAAACTTATCCATTCACTGCTTGTGCTCAAATAAAGAGGTGCTGGTTTGATAAATAGTGAGACCATTAGCTATATGGTTTTAACATGATGAATGTCATTTTCATTAATCATATGAGTTAATTATTACAGCAACCAAAATAAGTATGGACATAATCAGAATGATGCCAGTTCATTCTGAGTCAGGAAAAACCCTGCAGTCTGTTCATCCAATCCATTCTTGTGTCTGTGATATTTCAAGAAATCTGTAATATTTCAAGAATACTTTTGTATGATCTTCTATAACGTGGGTACAAAATTCACTTGGACTCACGGATCAACTGTCACTGTGGAACTGATATGATAATTATGATCCAATCTGCGACAGGACAAAAGGAAACTGATTATATTTTATATTCAAAGCATCAGAACTATACTTTCCCAAAGCCAATCTTTATTTGTGTATCAAAAACAAATAAATATAAATGTCATTAGGGCTGGGCGACAAAACAATAAATATTGCGATATAACTTTTTTAGATAGAAATATGAGATCTGCTCCATATAATTTCAACAGAATTCATTCATCCACGTTTTGACAGACATAAGAACAGCCAATCATAATGATTTGGCACTATATAAATTTGATCAATTGATTGGTTGATTGAAATGCCGCCCGATAAAACTCCTTTTTCCACAGTATCTGAAAAGCGTCAACCTCAAAACTGTTCATTGAGACATGACTGGTAACGGATTCCCATTTTGAGGAAATACGGTACCAACAGAATGTTCCGTTTCTGCCAATAAATTCTCTTAAGCCAACAAACCTTTTCTTAAACTCACATACATTAATTATTTCAAACATGTCAACTGCAAATTGATTGGTATGCAGAGGCAAATGACCACAAGGTTGTAATTCTAGTTCTTAATAATAACATGCACGTATTTAGTTTAACTTTGTATAAAACTTTGCTTTATTTGGGACTCTGATTACAATTCATGACCAAAGAGTGAATAATTTTCAAGTTTTTATTTTTAGGGCATAAACTTCATCTTCTTACCAAGTCTTTAGCAAACACTTGGTGAGTTAACTGTGGACTTAAAGCAAGGGATAAAGTATTAAAATGCATGTCTGGATACACGAAGGATAGAAAAAGATAAGTGTGCATGAGTAAAACTTTCCTCTTTTGTCGTCATGGAGGCCAAGCTTTATTAACAGTTCTTTCCTCTTTTTTTAATTAAAAATTTATCATAGTGCTGAGGGAAGCCACCCACAGCTCAGACCTTTAAAAAAACACATCCTCGAGCAATTCGAAAAACTTCTCCTGCACAGGCACACAAATTAATGTAAAAGCTACAGAGAATGCGAAAACCACAAGACATTCTTCAATTTCAAGACCAGTTCAATAAACAACAAGACTGCAGGAGTTCGGACTTCTCAGTGCAGAAGAAGAGCAATTAAAAATAGAGATCAGTGTGAAATATGTTGAAAGACAGGCAGGCTCTAAAATTAAGGTCTTATTTAATAAAAAACAAACATGTGATGCAGTATAGAGCCTTCCTGAAACCAAATAACTATGCTGTCTCAGTGTTTCAGTAACTTTAAATAAGGCTAACGCTGTCAGGGGCCAACAGAAAGGGTATATCCCTGAAATCCCCCCCAATCCTCAGTTATATATAAATCTATCCACAATAATTGTTAGACAATCGATATGAACTCAATTTGAGCTGCATCGACCTGATAGTTGCAGAATAATGGTCAGAGAACCAATTTTTCCCCACAAAACTCCACACAGTGAATGAAAATGACACTGTATGAACTCTGGATGGTGGCGAGAAAATGGACATTTGTAAGACGATCAATATGAACCAAATTTTATCTCAATCGGCCTATTATTGCTTGATTTAAGTCCAAAAAACTGATTTTCAACTAAAGTGCCCCCATTTGGATGATTTATAATACTCATAAAGAAGCTGAAATCAATAGGGTTCTTCCACTAGGGGTCCCCTATGTTGGTTATCAAGGGATAAGAAATCAGACCAAATCTGTCCTACTTATCGTGTTCACACGAAGGATATCCGGCGGCGTTTGGGGTATAACTGTTATATTCCCAAAACTTGATTTCTAAGATATAATTACGTCTTTCCTAGCTGTAGCTCATTTCCTTTTAATCACATTTACATGACAAGAGAAGGCATTTTTCCACAGATTTTAATGTAATATGGGGTAAAGATACTTAATAAATCACATTCTTGATGCTTGGCACTGAACATAGTTCTGTCCAAAAATTAATTAATTTAATCTAATTAGACTTCCTGTTTTACATGAACTTGAAAAATGTAGTGGGAAAAAGTATCATTATATATTAAAGTGTATGAGGATGTCATCAGTTTGGACCAAATCCAAACAAGAGTCCAGTATTAATATACATATGTCAACATCAGCCCACTGGAGTCAGCTAGTCTACAACAAAAACCATCCCAGGACAAACTCAAGATGAAAATCAATGAGCAATGACACCATAACATGTTTTTCCAGCTGTTTTTTTCTTCGATCTCCTTATGCTCGTCATCTGATGCCTGGGCTAATGTGTCTCTTTTTAGCCTCTGGAGACTGGAGGATGTCAGGAAAGTGATCTTGCTAATTCGATTCACCTTTGTAAGATGAATACAAAGTCTGTCTGCCAAGAGGCGGGTTGGTTTTCATAGCAGTCTGTTTTACGCACAACCAAACAGCACCGTACTTCAGGAAAATACAAGAGTTTCATGAGGAAATGTTTTTATATTCAGGGTTCCCCTTTGGTTTGTAGAAGGCATAGATGTCGGCTCTTTTTTTTTTGCCATCACTTGACTAAAAACTGTCATTTGTCATCATTTTGGACCAGTATTCTTGTTATATCTAAACATTAGCACCGAGGAAGAAGCCTACACACCATGTCCTCAAGTATCTGTTGACATTTGATCAAGTGTACAAAATGACATAAAATAAGGCTTATGGTTCAGACGTCTGCAGCTACTTGATCATCTCAGTCATTTAGTCAGTCTCTCTGAGCTCATCAGTTGTGACAGCTGTCATTTCTAACTCATTTTCATTTCCTCTCTTCTTTTCTGTTATGCCTTTTTTCCCCCAACAGCAGCAAAACAGGTACTGACAGAATAAGTACAGCCACTAACCTGGTAACATTTGCAGTATAAACAACAGTACCAGGGGCATCTGCAGTTCCTTCTATGTTACCATGGTGACACAATGTAAATTTGCAGCAATATATACATTCTATACAACCATGTAACTTGAAGCTAAAAATCAACAAAACCCATTTTCTAACAACAGAACACAACTCAAACAAGTATAAATGTTTAAATATCTCACACAGGCTAACAGTCCGAGACCACCGTATGTCATGAATAATTTGATAAAACAAAAGACCAATATGACAAATTTTGCAGCACTAAACTAACACTAACCTCAACAGTACAGGTATTCTTTACCTACTCTTTCTGATCATAACTTGGTTATATTTGAATTAAATTTCTGACATCAGCTAATCCATTGTTTTGTGTTGCATTGAAATGATTCCAACTAGAAACAAAATGCCCAGGGTTAAAATGGAGCACTACACTATTCCCCTCAATGAACAGATATTAGTTTTCAATTTTAAGATTGGAGAATCTGCTTTGCTCATTCCATCATAACAGAAATAAATTGGCTACTCATTTCCTGCTCCAGCCGAGTTTAGTTTGAATACCATGGAGAGAATCACGTCAACCTATATATGCCAACTTCAGCACAGAAACCACTTCCACTTGAGACGTTGAGGCTTCATCACTTTGACATGGAAGTAAACACCACATTACATGAAGAAATTCAACTACTGCCATGATAAAATTTAAACCTCAATCACCAATGCTGTTACTAATAGTTACGAACGCTGTGTAAACAATTTATGGACCGTTTCGTACGACCTTCTCAAGGGGGCCGTATGAGAATGAAGTGTTCATGGACTTCCAAAGTTCGTAGCCAGGTGAGCAATGTTGTCCAAGACTTTCTAGGAATGCAGTACAAAACCCCCTTTCGCATGGCACACTAACGAATGCCTTACAGACAACGTGAGAATAACGCACGATGTTCGTGGATCATGAGGCCTTTCCAGAACCCACATGTTCCTGCGGTGGCCGCAAGTAGATCTCAAGAGCACATTAGGGTGTTATTAGGGGTTGCTTATGGCGTTCACATGAATGGACGTACAGACAGAGATTCGCATGGTTTTCATAGGGTGGATGCAAGTTGTTTATAGGCAGTCGTGTATCAGTCGTGGCATTCTTTGTGGGGGGTCAAATACAAATTTTCCAGACAGACAGAATGACTGGACCCAAAACACATGGTGCTGAACCAAGAGTTTAACAAAAAATAAGCTTGAAATACCATCAAACCTGCAGAGATACTGCAGTTTACATGGACGAGAATCAGAGTGATGGATGTGCGTGTCAGATGGTTAGAGCTTTTAATGTTCATTTCCCTTTGTTATTCTTATGTATCTTTGTTTTAGTCTTATACCTTCTACTTCTAATGTCTTCATCTGATGTCTTATTATGACTCCTAATTTCTAACAGTGCAGGTCCATTTGTCTGAAGTAATGTGTGATTTCAGCACCACGGACATCACACGATCCCAAACACATCAAACGCGCATCATTGTAAAACACTTGATTAAAAATAGGCTAATGTAGTTTAATGTGTGGAAAGAGTATACATCATCACCAAATTATGCGTGGACATCTCTAATGCTGGGATAGGCTCCGGTGCCGGTTCGTACAAACCTTTCATTTGCACAAAGCTTTGTGACTGAGGCTAGAATAGAACCAAGTAATGGCAAAAATGGCCAGAATAGTTTGGTAAAAAGCCATAATTTACTGACAAAGAAACAGGTGCTTCTGACCCGACAAACCTGTAAACAGGAAAATACAGGGAGATATCGGCTAAATTCCTTAAAATCTAAAATACTAAATGAACAATACTCATATCCATGGATCTAAATGAAGACAATATTCAGTGTAATGTATCTGATATATAAATGAATTATTCAATATTTATTTGTCAAATTAACAAGCAACATGAGGCATGATGGTAAATACAATTAACATCCTTGTAGATCTGGAAAAGCTTTAGCCTGGTCTGATTCTTTTGTGGCTAAAGATCTGATGTGCTGATTGCGATTTCAGCCACATGCGATTCATTTTCTGACAGCTATTATTGACAAAACATACTTGAAACGTTTCGATCATGTGCACAAAAGACACTGACATATCAATAATTAAATCGGAGTTTCTATTACAACACCTAGTGCACCAACTGTTCATGCTTTAAGATGGATCCTACCTTGATGGTTCTCCCCTTTGTATAAATTTTTCCCCTGACAAAAAGACATTACTGAACAGCTATGGTCCATTTCACCACTAATTTGGATGCTGCAATATAAAGTCTCTAATCTGAGCACCTGACATCCTTTCAAAGCACTGAACCTCACCCTTCACTTCACCTTACCCACTTTCCAACTTTGTTTTGACCTACTGATAACATTTACAGTATTAAAAAGTATTATTATGATACTAGAAAAGCCCTGGGATTCAGGTTAGCCCTAGAATTTATAATAGAATCACAATGCAGTTACAAGTTTTGCAAATAATCAAAAGTTTTCCAAGAATAATCCATCTTAATGGTAACTTTGCAGTCTCAAATCTCAGATTAGTTTTTCAACTTCCATGACTCAGACACTGCACCTTTTCCACAACTCTCATAATAGATGAGACAACCTTGACATTACCGCTGAAGTCCTGATACTGGCATTGTTTTGACTTCCTGTTAAAATCAAAGTCTGTGAACAGTCAGAGTGCCGAGAATCAATACTTCAGTCCGACACCGCTGAGCAATTTAAATGGGCTAAAACCTGAGTTCTTTCAAAGCTTATGTGTATTTACTTTTTGTCAAATGGCACCAATAAATCACTGCACCGGTGGCTGGATCCTGTCTGCACTATATAGTTGCACACAAAACCTTTGTTTAAAAAAAAAAAAAAAAACTAAACAAAACTATAATACACAGTTATTGATGCGAATAAGTGATAAAGGGCTTCTTGTTGGTAAGATTTCCAGGCAGATAAACAGACACCATGAGAAAAAGACATCAGAGACAATGACAGCAGCAACTAAATCTTCTACTAAAGAGGAAGGATCTTTTATCTCTGTTGCTCAGTACAAAGACCATCTTCAAGGACAAGTGTTTTCAAGTGTGTTTAGGAACAGCTGTTGATCTGTTGTGTATCAGAATCAAATAAGTGGAGTATTAACAATATATATTTGCAGTTGCTTCTTGTCAAGTCTATCAATGTTAAATTTAAAAGATCATGACTGCAATTCTGTATAACAACCCACATATTTTCTTTTATTTACAGTGTAGTTGAACGTTGCAGCAAAAAATATAATTTACATTTTATTCCTGTTATATGAGCTAGAACAGAGGTGTCAAACATTCAGTCCGTGGGCCAAACTCAGCCCACCAAAGGGTCCAATCTGGCCCACAGGATGAATTTATGAAGTGCAAAAATCACACACTTGCACAATATATATTAAATATTATTCAGTGCCAGATGCCAGTAACCAATTATTTTGTTCCTTTGCAGATCCAATTGAATCTGCAAGTTGTAACATACATGTGTAAATGATAAAATGAGGCATAATATTGTTAAAACTCCCTTATTTTTCTTAAAAAACTTCAGGTTGATCATGAATGTTCAGGTTACTCACATTTTGTTTGAAAGGACGGTTTATAAATGTAAACATTATCTCAATGCAATTAAATTTTTTGCGCTTAAAGCAAAGACAAAAATTTGGAGTCGTCATTATTCATTGGTTTTTGTGCTATTACTTTACTAATCCAGTCCACTTGCTATCATGTTGGGCTGTATGTGGTCCCTGAACAAAAATGAGTAAGACACACCTTTCTAAAACATGTCTCCTTGCAAATGGCCCCTGATAACATGCATATTGGTCCTGAAATTCTTCTGTTTAAGCTACAAAAGTATGATGCTAAAAGATTAAATCAAATTATCTTCCCAATAGAAACAGCCTTGAAAAAGCATCAAGGCTGGAACATTTTAAGCAAGGCTTGACATGATTAGAAGAAAGAACAAAATCAGAGAAAGTACAACCAACAAGTCTCAGCAGGAACATCAACAAAACACAACCTGCTCAGTCCCTTTATTATGTGCTGCCTTGAAAACGGCTGAAATAAAATAAATACCCCTATGCAGTTAGAAGCTTGTACTACAATTGATGACTCATGGTTCGCTCAATAGTGACTGCAGAATGAATGGAGCAGGGGCACAATGTACTTTACTGACCAGACACTTTAATGCCGTCTGCCACACGATAAGGAAGTGAATGGCTCTGAGTGCTGCCAGCTGCTGTCACCGAGTTATTACAGCGAAATCAACTATTGTTCTCCTGGAGCTGGACAGTCACAGCCCTATCTGGGAATCAAAGAACTAAGTGGACCTGAAACAGTGCACCTTCATCAGCCAGCCTACTGAACATATGACAACAAAAGCACAGATGAAGCAACATTTACAGCTTGTACAGCAAAAGTGACAAACAGACCAAACTAAGTCAAAACACACACACACACAAAAAAAAAAAAACCTCATCAAGAAAAACAGGAATATCAGATTTCAGTCAGTTGTGTTGTGTGAATCTGTGGAAGTGGAAAGAAAACGACCAGCAGCTAGGCACAAAAGCCCTGGAATTAACATGCGTCATGAGCGCTCCAATCAGAAGAGGAAAGCTCTAATGGAAGGTGTGAAAGGACACAGGGAGGTCACGCTGAGATCCGATCACTCAGGACGTGTTCAGACTGTACGCAGATCTCGTCATATGCTGCAGGGTTTTCTTCATGAACGCTTTGCAACAACCGTGGTGAGATGTTACCCCCGCTGATTCAAGATGTCAAAATACTGTATCACGAGTTTGCACATCACGACTCCGTACAGGTAGAGAGCAGAGACAGCTGTGTAGATCCAACGAACGACAATGAGTCTGCTAATAATAACAGTAGGATATCTGCAAGGCTGAAGAAGCTGAATTTATGACTTGAAGACATTTTCACTGTGTCTTTGGTCAAATTTCAGATCGTCCATTCACATAAAAAACAGCCCAACAGGCCTAATGGTTACTGTGAAGAACAGGTCTAAACCATGTTTCTATTCAGATTAGGGCTGCACAACATATCACAAAAATATTGTTAGCGCGATAACAGAGTGTGCAATGTTCATATGGCAAAGACGTGCAATAATTGATCTTATTTTATTTGTATTAACTTTGTTTTCCACACCATGGGGTACCACAGTGGTTTTCTCTATCACTCTAACATCATGATAGTTTTTCTAGCAAAAAAAAACTGAAATAATGCTACTGCTGCTGGTTGAAAGCAAGTTTACATGTTATTAATGTTGAAAAGATGTGAATATTTTCAGAGCACAACTTTGGCCAAGGCCTGAACACTTCTATTAACAGATTTTATTTTTATATGCAGTATTTATTAAACCAGGCAGACAGTGGAATATAGTTTAGTTCAAGCTCTTCCATGGTGGTACTCTGGCACTTTTGTCATTATCAAATACATCCATGTCGTTTACACATTGTTCTATGTGAATAAAAGGCCAAAATAGTTGACTGTTTGTGTCTGAAGGTCTGTGGTAGCAGCAGGTAATTCAGATAAGGTTACATTTCCATTTCTGCAACTGATGTTCAAGCTGCTAAAGCTCATTCCTGAACCCCTCCACCCATGAATGGCTGGAGGCTCATTCCCATCTAAAATGGTCAATATTAATTACACATTTGGATAATTCCATACAAAGATTTCCAAAAAAAATCCAGAAATATCCTTTATTGTGTCTGTGTGATTTTTAAGACTCAGATTTAAGGTTCAATGATAAGTTTTAAGGATAGTCACGGCCTCAATTTAGGGCAATTACCTTTAAGACTTTTTATGAATCTATGGACACCTTAGATAACTATAACGGGGGAAAAACACCATCATGCATTACATTTTCAGCTTCTCCATAAAAGAATAATTTTAGTTAGATTTAACCCTCAAAGATCTAAACAGCAGCTGGTCCCAAAAGCACCAACTGATCTAAAATGTTTACTACCTTCTCATCAAATAATCCTATCAATACATTTAAATAATTCAGGTAAAATACAGTTTCTCTAGCCTGGCAAGCCCGACTATGATATGAATACATAGTCTTTACACGATCCATAGACTGAGCTTAAGCGTAAGGGTGGGATCAACGGCTGTCTTTCATACTGCTCTGCACATAATAGGCCAGTGCTATGACCAATCAGAGCAACGAACAATGTGACAGAATGTACAGAACGATGAAAACAAGTGAGCGGGGGAGTAGTCTGGAGGTAAACTAGAAGGCATATTTACAGAAGACAGCGTCATGGCCATGCATACCGACGTCCTACAGGCTAGGCTAATTAACATTAACACACCGGTAACAGTGGAGGAAAAATATCCAACCGGGTCCGTTTCCATGCTGCTTATCTGACCATAGACTGTAAATAAGTACTATACATCATTCAGGTAAGATTACATGAATTAAATATAGACTTCACCGCTATTGCATAGTTTAACAGAT
>JAQQZY010000007.1:27219759-27239772 GCA_030068375.1 Ostorhinchus rueppellii
TAATGATAAAGCCAAATTAAACGACTGCTGTTCCGTAGCCGTAGCCATCGTACTTCTTCTGCAATCTAACACTGTCCATCACTGTGCTAAGCCCGCCCTACAATCTCGCTACACAGATGGAGCGTTGTGATTGGATCGGTTGATTTGTACCAGACCTAGCTGAGGCTCTATGGAGCGTGCCGAGACCAACGATTCAGGCAAAAAATATTTTTGCCACTGGAGGCGGGCTAGTTTACGAGGCTACAGTTTCTCAGCTTTTCATCATCATCAGATCAGACATGACCCTTTAGGATGTTCAGATTCATCTTATAAGATTCAGAGTTTGGAATTTTTTGTTTGGTTTTTGGCTGTTTCCTTAGATGACAGATCAGTATATCCAATGGTGTTTTTCCTTTCAAAACACGGGAACATACTCTAAAACCTAGAGATTCTGCTGTAAAAACATGTTGATTTTGTTAAATTTGCTAATTATTACTTACTGCTTGTGGTAACGTTTGTTAAATTCTTTAATAATTTAATTTCTTATAACTCTTAAGTTGTTGTCCTCGGGTCAAAATGACCCACTACTGTGTTAAAAACCAAAAAAAATTCCCCTAAACAATATTTTTTCCAACTTGAAATTTGATGACTTTTCCTAGATAAACCCCAAAATTAGAAAAAGTGAATTGTTGCCTTTATTCACATTTCCATGTAAACTATACCCAAAAAAAGGTGCAGAGGTCGTCTTCGGGTCAAAATGACCCAACAGTCAAATTGAGTTGAAATCACAGTCACAGAGTTAGGGACATGTGAGAATGTTTTAGTTCTGTCTCAGATCAATCAGTATCAGATGTAAACAACACAAGTCAGGTGGTGTTCTCGCAGACTGCACTGCCTTTGATCTGACCCAAATGGAACAATATCGGCCCTTTGTGGATTTGTGATTTCTTCAAGCAAAATAAGATTTGGTGTTTCAAATTCAATTAAGCTGCTTATATTGGGGATTTAATGAAGATGGGTTATTTTGACCCGGAGGACACGGGGTATATACAGAATATGAGGACAACAGGAGGGTTAAGTAGCAGCTAAACTCAACTGTTTAACTAACGATAAAATGAGATAATCCTAAAAATGAGATAATCCTTTAATCCAACGACAGGGAAATAAACACAGCAGAGACAGTGTTAAAAATGCCATGTTAATTTGCATTTTGACTCTGAACATACACTCATATTATAATGATGCTGAATGTAGATTTTTTTTGTGCATCCAAGTAAAAACACAATAAATAATTTCAGTTGAATGCATTCTGAATTATTTCATTGAAACTATTGATCTGTTCATTGCACATCATTTTAAGTACTTCAAGATTCAATTGTCATTAAAGTGTGCATCATGTGAGAAAGCCAATAAAACGAATGAAATGGTCATTGGACATCAATACCATTCCTGCACCGAGGGAATAGCTTCAATACTATAGTACTCATGATTTCAATATCTCAATAGTGAAGAAGTAAATCTCACCAGTGTCTGTGTTGTGTGCAATTCAATGCAGACAACTTATTTTATTACTATTCTATTGGAAGTCAGAGTAGGTTAAATTAGCTTTTTGATCATGTTATACTATATTTTGTGGGTCTTTTATGTTGCACCTTCATTAGCTGAACTATGGATGAAAACTGAAATGTGAAGATGAATAATCGAAGTCATTGCTGAAAGTATGAGGGCTTTAGGGACTTTTTAGCACAGCAAATAGCCTCTACACTCATTTTATTATGCAGTAAATGGTTGTCCTGGATGATGGTTTTCATCAGCATTCATGTTCTCCTTTTTATTATTATTGTAGTGAATGTTGAGAAATTAATTCATTAACTTTTTGGTCTGAGACTGATAGTTTTGTCTGCTAGCTACAGTTGGGAATAATCTTCAAGAGCATAAACCAGGGCACGGTCAAGCAGATACGTAGGGTAAAAAAAATAGTTCTGATGTAAATGGGTCTGCCAACATTTACCTGGCATACAAGAGTAATACATGAATGAAAAGGGTTTTTCTAATACTTTGAGGCCATACAAAGACGTTTGTCAATTTCAGCCATTTTCACTGAAATCTTTGTGAAAAACATCTTGGTTATCAAAAGTTGCTGTTTTCAGTTGAAGTTGCCAAAATTAACATTACTGTTGTGTCAGGAATGTTGTTGACTGCAATTCCTGCAGTTCTGGTGAAAAAAATGAATGGGTCTAGGATTGGGGGCTATCAATATGAAGGGAAGTCTGGTTACGTATGGTAAAGTGATTATGGTTACGTAGAGTAAATTCTCAAGTCCTCCAGGCTGGTAATCAAAATCATGTCAAGCACAAATGATTAAATGTTATCCCAATATCATGCTTGGAGTGAATGAGTATAAATAATGTTTAAAACATATAACCATTAAGGTTGAGACGCAAACCACTGCTTTCTTGGGCAAGTATGAGACAAAAAAAATTAACTGTGGATGTCAAATATAGGCTTTTGAATCAATGAAAGTCAATGGGCTCTTTTTTTGTAGATGCCATTTAGAAACAGTAAAGTTGGATTTAGGCCTTCCAAACAGTTATGTATCAGCTACAAATGACAAAATAAGTCTATTTTAAAGGGTTTTTTTTTTTTTCAACCAACATGTTCATAGTCCCCTGACTGTGCCCACCAACAAATAAAGTAACATAAAATCAATCACCAGACAACAAGGACTCACCAGCACGTAAAACTTTAATCACACCAGGATGACAGAATAATGAATCAGGTATACTTAATTACAAATAATACCTTCTATAATTAATAAACCTATCAAGTTTCAAATAACTAATCAATGTGATATAACATTTGTTTTTTTAAGATGCAAGCTGCATCTCTACACACTCGTGGATGTGTTTTAATATTCACTAGATATATTCTTGTATTTGCAGTAATAACCTTGCTTTTATTTGTTGCTGCTGCCAAAGTTCCCTCCGCGGATCACTAACACTTCTGTCTCATCTCTACTGGAAAGAAAACGTGTACGACTATTAACTACAGCAGCCAGAACAGAACAAATGAAGATTGCTGGCTTTAACTAATAATGTGGTGACAGGCATCCGGTAACAAAACAGTAGGTGAGTTTGACTTTAACGCTGCCAGACAACATGACACCAATCAACCTAATTAGTGGAATGGCGATGGGACACAGGGGGCGGGACTGAGGAGCGAGTGTCCAATGAGGGGCCTCAAAATCCACCAGTGTGACCCACTAGTCCACTCTGCTTTAGGGTGACTTTTGCCTCAGTGGGCCTTTGGTGTCTGCAGCCCCTAGGCTTTAGAGCGGCTTTTAGAAGTCAAGCGCTCTTCCTGGAGAATGTAGGAGAGGAAAATGAGGTTAAGGCAGCAGCAAAATAACAAAGAGGTCAATGATAAAACATGGGCAGACAATGAGATGTGACGTTCAGCCATTTTATAGAGATTGAAAACTGTTTACACAATCTCCGGCTAAGCTCATCTCACTGGCATTTAGTCTTTAACTCAATCCTCAAACATCACTCTGATTGAAATGGGTGAAGCTGAACGTCATATAAAACTGACATGGTGTGCGTTTAGTCAGTGCTTGTCAATCTCTCCCGAGCACATGACCACGTTACCCGTAAAACAGCAGAAACACACATTTTGTGTTAAAATTTAACCCACACGCTGCTCAGATCGCACTGACCTTGACTGCTCAAAAACAGTTTAGAATAGACTGCTGCCTCTCATGTTAACGCTCAGATTGAGTGAAGGAAACCACCATAAAAAACAAGACATTTAGTATATACATTTAATATATACACTATGCATTTATATTTTTATATTTTATCATTTCTACTTGTAAAAATACTCATTCAACTGAAAATTAGGGCTATGAGTGAGATAAAACTGCTTGGTAACAGTTATATGCGTTCAGATTATAATGAAGTCAATGTCGATGTATATTTATGACAGATAGAAATAATGTGAAATTTAAAAACAGAGGATCATCATAATAATAAATGATACTCTGCAGCTCTAATAAAGTCTAAACATCTAAAATAAATACTAACCTACATTACTTTTTATGCAAAATATTACAAGAAGTCTGATGTAAAACAAGATATAAAATGATGTGAAGAGTGTTTCTCAACACAAACGTATATAATTATTTAGTGGTCATGTACTATTATAGGAAATATCATGTGTGACTTTTGTAAAATGATAAATAAGTGTGATATGCAGTACATAATGATACTACTCACGGCAGAGACAAATCACAGGTTAAATCAGCTTCATGGATATTAACACCAACTCAACACACTGTCAACTATGACCCTTGAGTTGGTAGTAGTCTGAAAAAAAAAAGATTTAGCCGCAGAGTTTTATACTTCAATCAAGTCTTTCCCCCCAAAAATACAGTTTAAATAGTGCTACTGCATTACAGACAATATTTTCTAAGGTGACTGGTAAGCATCCAGGAAAGATCTAGAGCTTAAGGAGAATAGAAGCCAAGGCCAAGGTTCTTCAAAGAAAGATTTGGAATTGGATTTTTTGCCATCTGTGGTGCAAAATAGCTGAAGAGTATTGCGGAGTAGCTGAATTCCAATGATCTGTCATCCCTCAAACACCACTGCATTGAGAGGAGTCATTTATCTGTAAGCGATGGAACCGCATGCACCAAACCAAATGATTACCATCACATGCAAACATCAGCTGCTTCAAAGTCAAATCATTATTCCTTTTTTTTTTTAACGTCATTGCTAGATCTAAATTGCCCCTGACACAAACACTGAATATATTGTCTGCATACTGTGTCATTTCAGAAATCTCTGTTTTTGTGTGCGTGTCCCAGATTCTTCTGAAAAAATGTAATGGGTTTAATTCTGAAGAACAGAAATTAAGTCAGGGTGCATTTCATGAGAAGTGGGCTGGACTGGATGTCTTCAAAACAACATGAAGGCCACACTCAAGAATGTGTGTGCAGCAGTGGCTGAATGTCACTATTTAGACTTCATCCTCGAGTTGCTTGGCAGACAGAGGAGTACTAGACTGCTGGCATAGATCATTTATTGGAAACATTGTATTGCAGCGCAGTGGGCGGTCAGAGCACATCGTCAAGATTTAATTTTTGGCAAAGTGTGAAAAATGCATTTTAAACTACATCTCAGCTGCAGTTTTTATGAGCAGAGAATGGAAAGGGGGTCGGGGTCGCCTACTGGACCTGAAACCAAGACACTCGCACATAATAACCAGAAAAGGAAAAAAGACACTCGGTAATAGCAGCACACCATACGCCAGATCCATACAAGGACAAAAAATGAGCTGGGTCTTAAATATTCACTTCATTATATTTTATTTATGTTCTTTCTTTGCTGCACTGACCCAATTTCCTTTTCAATAAAATTCATCTTACTCACTACAAAATGGGATTAAAACTGGAGACATTTTTACTGCACATCACCACAGTCCTACCTTTGGAAAATGGCTTTAAAATGGTCCAAAGACATTAGAGATAATTCTCAGCAGAATGAGCAGCTCTGACAGGTTCCAGTGTTTACAAGATGCTTTTGCCACCTTGTCGGAACAATCTGCTGCAACGCTGACACGTTTGGTGAGATAGTGAGCTAAACTTTCAGCGGCTTGGCTTTCAGAACGCTTCCGTGCAGTTTCACACAACTTGTTGCCAACAAAGTCCTGAATGAGAACTCCATTTTGTCAATCCGATCTCATTATCCTCAGCCTGCCTTTGTAGGAAGACCCTGGCAACTCACTAATCACCGCCTGTGTCAATGCCAGGGCTGTTTACGGGGGAATGGAATCTCCTCTGGGAATGTCATGGCATCCTCGGAGCCCTGCCACAGTGCAGGAAGCTTCAAGCAAGATGCTTTTTGACGCTGAGAATAGAGAGTCTATGGCTTTATGTGTGTGTAGGACAAGGCCTCAGTATAGCATAGCCTGAGCATGCATTATGCATAATTAATGAACATGAGGAAAGGAATCACAATGCATGCTAGGCTCCACACAAAGCGTCAGTATCTAAAGCTAGGGGTCAGGGGTCATGTCTGGTTTTGTGCGTGGCCGCCATGGACCGAGACGAACAAGGAGACCTTTGAGAGTGCAGGAGGTTTCATGTACATAATAAGCAAACAAAAGAAAGCGGTTGGTTGCATAATTGAGGACAGTCAATTTATTTTAATGTAAATGCACGTAAGATAGAGGCTGCCTTAGTTTAGATCTGACTAGCACACTTTAGTTAGATGTCGACATTGATCAGTGTGATGCTGCTGACCCCCTTAAGTTGCTTTGCATTCTGTATACATTAAGAGTTCTCCCAAACTAAAAAAATATTCCAAACCTTTCACTCCACTCTAACTTTCCCATATCTAAGGCTAATGAGAACACTTAATGGTGATATTCAGGTATGGTATTAAAAAATTAGCCTTTAAAAAAGCCCAGTACCTAACAAGGTAAGTAGTACTTATTAAAACTCTTCTGTTAAACTCAAAATAGTTAACCCAAATAATCATTAAATATTGGACCATCACTTTACATTTGCAGCATTAACTCCTTTTAACTCCTCTTTCCTATTCTGTAATATTGTTAAACAACAACAAACCACAATTTACACCCTAAAATTACTCCTTTTTCATCAGTTGTCTTTCATTCGTTTAACCATTACCATGGAGGTGAGGGGGGTGGGGGGTAGGTTTTCAGATTTCCTGGATCACTGACTGTTGTCAGCTCAACTTGCCTTGACTCTGCACAGCCTATGTTTCCACTACATGAGAGCAGAGACCACCAGATACTATCAGAAACTGTTTATTGTTATTCTGCTATTTATAGTTTACTTTCTGTGTCAAGTTTTCCTCTTCTGTCCCTTTCCCATGGTTCCCCCACCTTCAAAAACAGGTATATGTAGGTTAATTCTCCTGTATGTGGAAGATCCGGAGTTGGTCTCCAAGCGCCTTGAGCGTTATCGCACTGTTTTTGCTAATGCTAAGTGTAGTGTATACTAGGATGGGTTGAGTGAAAAGATCAAATTTCCCAACAGGGATAATCAAGTGAGTTTACCGTAACCTTTATTTTTTGTATGACCTGTCTCAAAGTTGCAACCAAGCTAAAGAAATGCTAAATGTTAAAATCGCACAGATGTGTCACACTTCACCCCTACTGACAAATCTCTGAAAATGTAGGAGCAAGAGTTGAAACAGGCTCCATCTTCATAAATCGATTACATTGATTGGAGGCCCGAAATGAGCCATTACATTCTCATTTTTAGCTTAAGATGACAATACAATACACTTAAGTTTCCATTACATGATAGCAGGTCCCAAGGTTCCTTTGTCAAGGTTCCAAGATCACTGTAGCTGAACGAAATAAGGAAAATCACACACAGCTATGTATTAAAATGTATGCGACTCCAAACTATTGGGAAATCTTTGAAAACACTGACGCACATATTGTAGTAGACATGATTAATCAAATACAGATTTAAGCCTAAATGGGACATTGCTCTCTTGTTCACAGCTGTAGTTGAACTAAAGTTGACCTTATACAATGCTTATATCACATCGCTATGACAGGTAGCTGTGCTGAGGGCGTACTATATGCACGGTGGAAATGCAATATGACAACACCAATCTATGTCAAGTTGTGGTGAACAGATACCATCAATGGAAAAGCAGTCAAAGTGTCTTAGACTGATTCCACTCAACATCATTCCAATGCTAATCTGCAATAGGCAGGGTTCCCTATCCTGAGGAGGTTGACTTTGGAGCTGGAGTTTCAGAAGCAGCACCAAAGGCAGCTGTGTGTTTGTTTGGCAGCTGAGAGTTAAATAGTCTTCCTCAGCTTCTGCTTACTCCACCTGTATCTACTAGGATGACTAATGGCTGCCGGCTGCACATGCAGGAGATCTTGTGCAAAAGGAAGATAACGACACACTGTTTACTGGTAGGAACTCAAAATGCTGATGCAACAACTGCAAAAACAGCAGGTCAACAAATAAAACTCCAAGTCAAGGTGGAGAACATTTATATCCCATCTATGGGAAATGTGGACCATGAGCACCATCTCAAACACAATCAATTACAGTTAGGATTCCCATGTGCGTCTGAAAAGCTGCAGTGTTTCAATATTCCTTTTTAAGTTCTTCTATGGGATATTACTCCACAATCGGTCCAAAAGCACACAAGCAACAAAACAATCAGAAAACAGCAGGTTTGGAATAATATATTAGTTGTGTAATTATTTAATCTTGCAATACAGCCTGCCTATGCAACCTGAATGCAAACAGCAAACTGTGTGGCAAAAATCTGCAGTCTCCGAGATTTGCATCAGCTTTCAGCCACTCATCCTTATAAGATTGGGCTAATCCTGATGTCGCCGCAGTAGATGAGATGGGGTTTTTTATTGCCATCTATTGCACCACAGGGCGTATTGTTATTTCAGCTGCAAATAGAAGTGCAAACCTGTAACGGCAACATTCATTTTGTTCTCTGGGAAGATACACTGTTGACAAAACTGCAGTTCAGCTTGAAAGGTTTATTCTGTCAATGTCTTATACAGGACAAAATCCACATAACAGAAGATATACCATTCTTCACAGCATCAATTCATCAACAATCACCAGGCTGTCATGTAGCCATTATGCTAAAAGAAAATGTGCATGTTATCTGCATTGCATTCAGGTTGGTATTCACTAGAAGGGTTGTTACATTAAAAGACTGTAGGTAAATGGGCTGTTAAGTCTAGGCTTAACGGCTCCTTCTCATTTCTTTTATGTGCATGTCCCAGTACTGCCTGAATACACACAAACAGACCTGTTGACACTTGGAAAAAAAATAAAATCGCATTAAGAGTTATAGGATGCAGAAACTACTTCTATACACTCAAGTATAAGCATCACCGTGACCCATATCAGATAAACAATCGCAGAGTTTAGTCACAATGAGCCGTCTGCTGAGCAATTTATGGTTAATGGCATTTTTATTGTATTTATTTAGCCGGAGCGCCTCCTCCCTTGCCGCTATGAAAATTCTTGTGAGCCAGAAAATCTAAGAACAATAAAAATTAATCATCTGGCTTTAGTGCCCTGTCAAGTAAGAACAGTACTTATCACAACTGCAATTACAGCCCCATTGTACACAAATAGCAGCCTGAATTCTAGATTAAAAGCCACTATTATATGACAAAAGAAGTGCTCATTGAACTGTGCATGCAAAAGCATCCGACCCTAAATTACTTTACTCACAGTTGAATACAAAACTAGGTACAATTGATATGATAATTTATAACAATGCACTTGTGGAGCTTCTAATGACACAGCCCAATATGTAAAGGTGTTTATCAAAAAGTTAACTTGTAGATTAATAAATGCACTGGAGATGAAACTAAATATGCAGACTGATAAGACTCAAGATGGGACAGGTATGTTTTCTTCCACTCTGCAGAAAACAAACTGAATCATGACCTCAGCAGCCAAATACGTAACGAACCGTGGCTTGTAAACAGTTCATGCAATCATAGCAGAGGCTGCAGCAGTGTAATATGTTTTCAAGGGTTGTTGCTAAAACTAATTAGTCATGGTGACCAGGAAATGTTCCACAAGGGAGATGATTGGAAAACACTTAACCCTCCTGAGAAAACTGTACTCCAGGATGCCTTGGAGCAGTTTATTCCCCATAGACGGGTGACGAATTAAAGGAAAAAAACACATTTTCATACTCATCAGGAGCCCCTTTTACATGCCACTTCTGTTCCAGGAATATTTCAGCTTTATCCCGAAACAACGTTTGTGTAAACAAAATGCTGGTATCATTTTGTCCCACCTCTCACAGCTTTGTAAGACCTCAGGAGGTAGTAACAGAGCCATGGTAAAGGTTGAATCATGATTCCGAAACGCTATGCAAAAGCAACACTTCTTGTTCTGCAACCAAGGTGTGACGTTTTGATGACATATTACGTGTGCAACCCCCATGCCAGGGGGATTTAAAAATGAATATGGGCCGTGTACAGTAAACAAACATATTAACGTGGCCAGAAAGATGTTGAACTGGGTAGACGTCAATATCCGTGAGCTGTTGTCACTTCAGGCAGAGGACTCTATCCATGCTAATATTTGTGGAACAGTGAAAGACAGGTGAACTCTGAAGAGGTTAGCAACACCTTTATGTACAGGATATTTCAGATGCGCAAGTATACATCACACTATACACTGCGTCACCGCCCCTTTGATTCCGGAATGCAAGTCCACTGTGAAAAAGTCCAGCCTGTCTCACCTCTGTTTCTCCTTTGTCTTGGCAGTCAAGAGGCAAAAAGGTGGGATTACCATGTCACCTTTTTTCCAGGATCTCTGTGTAAAAGTAGTGATGCCGTCAGCTGCCCCTCATACTGGAAGAGAGATTTTTCCTTTAATTCGTCACTGATGTAGAGATGCTCAGGAGTTGTTCATGTTCATAACCCTGTATGTTCAGTTGGTTTGGCTTGTTAAATACAAATTAAGTCTCCACACACATGTGATTAGATCATTATACAAAAACAAGAGAATGAAGCATCAGAAGACCGTGAGAAGTCTGGATCAAATTACATGAGGGGGAGTGGGTGGCTGCTTTCTGACAGCCCCTGGTGGATAACACCACATTTAGTATTCACACACTTCTAAAGAGGAATCATTTTGAAAGAGAATGACAAATGGTAAAAGTTAAGTTACAACATTAAATAAATGCTTTCCCAGCTTATTTTCTTGAAACACTGGCTTTTTGTGGCTGATGAGAAGGAAATTAAAGGTAATATAATACCCAGACAGAATGACAAAGAAGTAGGTTAACCTGGTTATACCAGTTTCAGCCTATGAACATCACAACCCAGTGATTAGATGTTATCTTGGATGATATAAGGCAACGATTCCAGTTAGAAATTAGATTATTATTGAGATGGAATCATGAAAATTGATGTTTTTTAGCGCCAAACCGGACCAACAAACAGCTGGATGTAAATGAGAATTGAGCTCTTGTGTGGTTGTCTTAAGGAGATGCTGAAAATGAAGTAAATTGGTGCAAAATCTGTGTTTTTCTGGATGTGGTTCTCCAGGAGCTATGCCCCCCCTCTCCCCTCACTTTTACCCACACAATGCACACCACCGCGCCGTCTAACGTTAGCACATGTCACCGTCTGGAAACCAACCACCAATCACCAACTACAGCTCAATTAAACCCACTCCACTGGACAACGTGAGCAGACACAAAGCAGACACAGCACGCGTGTATCAGAGACGTGGATTAAAGTTGAAGTTGTGGTACCTGTGTTTTTGTGACCGAGGTGGTCGTTCGCTGCCCGGGTAAACCTAGCTTTCGCTGCCTCCGTCTGGCGCTTCAGCACCGGTCAATCCCCTGTTCATCACCGCCTCTCCGTTCAGACCCACGCGCGTCTGGGACAAAGTATTTCGAGTATTTTCCGCCACTTTCCGAGCTGTTGTTCGACCACGCCGGCGGCTCCAGTCACATTCCGGTTCACCCCAAACAAAAAGGGCTCCCCCGGGACGACGAGGCGGGCGGGTGGCGTTCACTGTGGCTCTACAGGAGGGGGAGTAGTACACGGACGAACATCCTGCCTGAAATGTCCCGGCAATTCGAAGCTGAAAACTGACTGAGTCGGTGCTCGGTCCTAGCGTGTTTCCAGGTGAAGTGTCTCTTCGCTGTGAACTCACCGGGGAGAGAGAGCGCGCGGCGGACTGGGACCAGAGCGGAGCCGCGAGCTGCGTTCAGTCGCTGTCGGAAATCTCACAGACTGACGCTCCCTTCAACTCGGAGAAAGGGATGGCGAGAAAGTAGTCCGGTTTAGAAGTAAATAATAATGTATCAAATTGAAAAATAATACATCTAAAACTGTGTGCAGTAGACTTATCTAATTATCTTATACATACATACATACATACAATACAGATTGCTGTGATAGTAGAAGTGCTTTTTACAAACGGTCCTTAAATGGGTCATTGAACCTTTTTATTATTGTGTATTATTTTGTTTCTCATTTTCTTTGTTTATTCATTTTCAATCTTATTTTGTTACGTTTCACTTGTTAATTTTGTTAATTTTTCTAAAGTTTCTTGATAATTTTGTTTATTTTCTTGATTATTTTGCTCACATATCTTTTTCTTGTTTATTTTCTTCATTTTGTTCTTTTTCTTATTCTGCTAATTGTGTTCATTTTATTGTTTTTTTCACTTTTGTTTGTTTTCTTGGTTATCTTTTGTATTTCATAGATTGTTTTATTTGGGGTTTTTTTTAAATTCAATTACTTGCTTATTTTTTCAATTCACAATTTCTGTTTTTATGTCAATTTTGTCGATTCAATGCTTATTCAGTGCTTGTTTTCTGCATCTGCATGTGCATCAAACATATTGTCAGTTCCATCTTTATTTTTTTCACAGATTATCTTTTACATATAAGTACATATATAAATACACAAATCCTCATGGATGTAGATGCTCATTTACAGTAGAAAAATATATGACCCCTGACCCCAGCTTTTAGGTCTCAGAGAGATGCCACTTTTTTCTTATGGGTCTTGTTCAAGTTTGAGAATCAATCCATTAGGCTAACAAGTTAATAATGTAGTAGTTGTTTGTATCAAGGTTACACTATTATAATTAAGACTCATTCAATTATTTCACTGTTTGCCAAGATTTAGCTTGATGACCGGTCAAACTCCGGTCTCTTTACATGATTTATTTTGTGATTATTTTGACATAACCAGTTCCTATTGAAGTGTTGGTCACTGTAACGTGGAAAAAGCAGATTCAGTTCAGTTCAATTTTATTTGTAGAGCCCTATATCAAAACAAGTTTGCCTCACAGGGCTTTACAGAATTAGTTGGATATGAAAACAAACAACAGTCAATAAACAGCGGATGAAATATAAAACCAAGAGTGAGAGTTTTCAAAGAATTACACTCAAGTGCAAATTATCACTGTGCAAAGTCAACAGGATTTCCAGTACAAAGCCGTCCTTCAGGGGGACAGACACATACATGGACATGTCCTTTTTCCTTGTCAGACAGAGTCACGAAAACATGTCTGTTTTTCACTGTGTCTTAATTAGATTTGAGCCCAAGTGTCCTTGATCTACCTTAGCCTGGACCTGAAAACAGTAGGCTGTTTTAAAGCTGTAGTTTGGATTTTTACAGTTGTTTGAAATGTAGACGTAGTTGTAATCTGAATGTAAGGCAACACTGCACACAGCAATGACCCAAAATAAAGAGGTCCATAATAATCGGACATGTTTTACTGTGTCCACTGACCTGGATCAACCCATTCATGTGCACCGTTTTTATTGATCAGTGATTTTTCTGCATGTCAGCTGCTTCAGGGGAAGCTTACATGCACGTTATCTGCCATTTTTTGTTAAATATACTTTCTGTAATAAAAAAAACCCTTTAATTTACTAATGTTTTTTTTTCCAAAACGAAAGTAAATGATCTGCATTAAGAGGAAGTACACAAGTAATGAGCAAAAAATTATCTATTATATGAAGTAAGAATACTTGTGCATTTCTGTCATTTATTACATGGGTTGTGCATGTTTTTTTCTAGTTTAATTTGTTAATTTCTCTGTAATTTTGCTAATTTTTGTCCTGCTTCTTGTTTTTTTGTAAATTTTTTGCATATTTATTTATTTTTATTGTGTATTTTGTTGATTTTTTTTCTTTAATGCTTCTTCAATGCTTATTTTGTACGTTTTACAATATATGGTCCATTTAGTCTTCATGTCCAAGCATAAAACAATTTAAAAGGAGGTACAAAGACATAATTTTCAAGAGGTACAGGGATGGGGGAGGTGTTGGGGATCACTGGGTGTTCTAAATATGTGGTTTGTGTGTTTGTGTTTACTGGTATATGCATATATACCTGTGTGCATGTGAGTATGTATACACATACATATGTCTTATTGTACTGTGTGTTTATGTAAATTGTATTATATTTGTTAAAATAATATAAAGCCTGAAACAAAATTATTTAACAGTAAGTATCAGGCATTAGAGTATACATATGTTTAGACAAGGAAGGTTATTATTGTTGTTAATTATTTAAGGAGAAGGGGTGGGAGCTTATAAGTTATACTTCTCACTCCTTTTTGAATATGTATCATGTCTTATGTTAAATTTTGTTTAAAGATGTTTATTATTATTTTTCTATTTTGACATTCATATTCGAAATAAATACATAAATCAATCAATCAATCAATCAATCATTCCTATACATCTTGCCTTTATTTTCTTTTAGGAACTTCCTTTTAAGAGTGAATAACCATGACAAAACAATTCAATGTCCACCACAGCAAATAATTATTTTTTGTCAATTGTGTTGATGATTTTAGTCTGTGAAATGTAAGAAAATGTTAAAAAAGGCTCATGGTATCGCCCTCAGATGTTGGGTTTGCTCCAGAATCTCAAATATAGTCACAAAGGAGGAAGGAAACAAGAAAATAGTTGAATTCATAAAGCTAGAATCAGTACATACTTAAAATAACATCCAAACTGATTATGTCATAAAAATGTTGCCAATTAACATAGTATTCAACAGCTGATTCAGTACTTATTGCAGCTTTGGACACAATTTACATATAAATAAATGCTATTCATAAAACACCTGAATAAATGAAGGATAAGAGCCCTGTTAATGACGCAGTGAAAAAGAAAAGCAGGTGCAGTGTCGAGTTCAGTAGACGGATGGAGGCTGGTACAAAGTAAATGAAGGACAAGGACATGTACTGATGTCTAGATGTCCACGTGAGGCCTTGTTCAACTGTCTTTTTCTAAAGGATGGAGTATCTCCAGGGGCTCCACATTGATGGTGTTTATTCATTAAAGTCATGCTCTAATGCTGTAGGACAATATGTGATGCATATTCATGACTTGGTGCAGGACTGACAGCTGAATCGGGATCCTCCTCATCTTTCTGCTCGCTACTGATGTTCAAGGTTTGGTTATTATGACTATTTTTGCATTCGTTTTACCACTGTTAATGTGATGCATGCAGTCATGTCCATAAGTATTGGAATGGTGACACAAGTCTTGTAATTTCCCCTCTGCAGATCACCACAGTGGATTAGAAATCAATCGATCCAGATGTGATTGAAGTGTGGGCTTTCAGCTTCAATTCAAGAGGATTAATAAAAAAATATTGCTTTAATCTTACAAGAATTGCAACCATTTCATTGTCTTTCCATTTTCGGATGCTCAAAATAACTGGACAAACTCAGATCCTCAAAAATATCAGGATTGTTTTTGATAAATGGATGCAAAGTCTTCATAGTCCATGATTGTCTGGATGTCGCCAAATGCTGAGTTTCCACCAGGAGATGCTTTCCCAGGTCTTTACGACAGACACCTTCAGTTTCTAGGATTCGTGGGTGTTTGTGCCCTCAGTTTAGTCTTCAGTAGCTGAAAATCTGCTCTATTGGGTTGACTTTTGACTGACTCAGCCACTGAAGAACATCCCATTTCTGTACCTTCTAAAGCTTCTTAGGCTGTTATCAGTTTTACAGCATTTGTCTGAATCTGAGCAGAGAGGATAGACCTAAAAGTTGAGAATTCATCCTATTCAGTCTATCAACATCAATAAACACCAGTGACCAAGTTCTACTACGTGTCCACATCATAATACATGGTGGACACTATGGTGGACATTGTCTGATGTGGGTCATGCGATGTTCCTCTTCTTCTCCAGACTTTTCTTCCACCACATCTGGTACAAGTTTATGCTTTTTTTAGATATTTTCTGTTGAACTATGTTTGTTGTATTACTATCCAAAGAGAGCTGTAAATGATCTTGAAGGGTAAGATTGGAAACTGGCTGAGAGTGAATCATTAAAACTTCTGCAGAGGCATACGGTCAGATATGAAACTGGTCAGGGATTCCGTTTATGTCTTCATTTTATGTTTTCATTTTTTTCTTTATTTCATTCATTGTAAAATAAAAAACAATTTAATAGAAATACAAACATTCTCCGTACTGCAATGAAAGGGAGCAGGAAGAAGACCAGTGTTATTTGATCTGCCCCTACAACAACTGATGGCAACTGATTAACAACTGTAACTGAGATGTAGAGAAGTAGAAGTATAAAGGTGACATATTTAAATAAAATACCTAAAATATGAGTAAAAGCGGTCATATTCCACTGCTGTATATAACATTCTGACAGAATAGTATTTATTTAACAAAATGTAGAGGATCAACAGAACCATCACAGTTTCAAGGATGAACTGATTAAAGCATAACTGCACTAGATCATCCATTCTCCTACTGATATCTGTTCTCAGACACGTCCGAGACCTGTTTCACGTCTCTTCCCACCTGACAGGCTTTAGTGGCAGGTGGAGAGAGTCTGCCTGGAGATAAAAGAGCAGAACCACACTGTCAGTTCTGCTGTCAGAGAGAACAGACATCCACCTCTGAGGGAAATGACCTGCACACACTGGTCAGTTCAGAAATACCTGAATACAGTCAGCCAGCACCTGTATGTATGATTCACGCTGGGTATATCTATAAATGCTTTTTCCATCCATAATGAAGGACTGACTGCACCGCAAATACAATGTAGAGTGCACACTCAGTACAGTCTGTACTTTTACCGTATGTATGATGGTTCTGTCAGTCATATATGAGATAAAGGTATGAGTCATAGCTTCAGTTTTAATGTGCATTCACTCTGACATATTCATTATTAAATAAGTGCAGTTTGTGTTATGTAGTCACTTCAAGCAACAGAAAATGCACATTTACCTCATAAAATCATGCAGAGATGGTATAATTGCTCATAAAAATGGTGAAAGTTCTGCAAAATATGAAAGTAATGCCCGCAAAATCCCTATATTTAAAATGTTGTCAATTTCTATTCACTCTTTTTTGTTGATTCAAAGCTTCTTCAAAGCTTATTTTACACATTAAATGAACATATCAGTTCAGTCTTCACTTACATATTTGCCTTTGTTTTCTTTTAGGAGCTTCATTTGTACAACAAAAAATAATTTTCATTGTACTATTAAAACTATATTTTATTCATTTCTATTCATTTTCTTGCTTGACTTTAATTTCTTGTTTTTCATTTCTGTCTTTTCAGGTATGTTCATTTTTCTTCAGTCTTTTGCAGATTAAATCTCCATCTACTTCATTACCATCCATCCATCCATCTTCTGTACCCGTTTTATCCTCACTAGGGTCACGGGGGTCGCATGGAGCCTATCCCAGCTACTTAAGGGCGAAGGCGGGGTACACCCTGGACAAGTCATCGCAGGGCTCCATCTACCCGATTACACTGAACAAAAATATAAACACAACACTTGTTTTTGCTCCTTTTTTTCCATGAGCTGAACTCAAAGATGTAAGACTTTTTCTATGTACACAAAAGGCCCATTTCTGTCAAATATTGTTCACAAATCTGTGTTAGTGAGCACTTCTCCTTTGCAGAGATAATCCATCCACCTCACAGGTGTGGCATATCACCATACTGATTAGACGGCATGATTACTGCACAGGTGCACCTTAGGCTAACCACAATAAAAGCTTCCTCTAAAAACAGGGGTCACCAATCCTGGTCCTCGAGGTCCGGTATCCTGCACTTTTTAGATGTGTCCTTCTTCCAACATAGCCGATTCAAATGTTGAGCCTATCATCAAGCTCTGCAGAAGCCTGATAACGATTGTCTGGTGTGCTGCAAGAAGGAAACATCTAAAACATGCAGGATACCGGCCCTTGAGGACAAGGATTGGTGACCCCTGCTCTAAAATGTGCAGTTTTATCAGGCAGCACAATGCCACAGAGGTCACAAGTTTTGAGGAAGCATGCATGTTGACTGTGGGAACGTCCACCAGAGCTGTTGCCCATGAATTGAAAGTTAATTTCTCTACCATAAGCCATGTCCAAAGGCATTTAAGAGAATTTGGCAGTACATACAACCAGCCTCATATCCGCAGACCATGTGTAACCACACCAGCCCAGGACCTCCACATTCAGCATCTTCACCTGTAAGATTGTCTGAGACCAGCCACCTGGACAGCTGCTGCAAAAACTGGAATCAAGAATTTCTGCACAAACTGTCAGAAACCATCTCAGGGAAGCTCCTCCTCCTCCTCATTGGGGTCCAGACCTGACTGCAGTTTGTCGTAACTAACTTGAGTGGGCAGATGCTCACATGCGATGGCATCTGGCACTTTGGAGACATCTTCTCTTCATGGATGAATCTCTGTTTTCACTGTACAGGGCAGATGGCTGACAGCAATCATGGCGTCGTGTTTGCTGATGTCAGCGTTGTGAATGGAGTGGCTCATGGTGTATGCAGGCGTATGTTATGGACAGCAAACACAGGTGCATTTTATTGATGACATTTTGAATACACAGAGATATTATGAGCAGATCCTGAGGTCCATTGTTGTACCACTCATCCACCACCATCACCTCATGTTGCAACGATCTGGACACAATTCCTGGAAGCTGAAAACATCCCAGTTCTTGCATGACCAGCATACTCACCAGTTATGTCACCTGTTGAGCATGTTTGGGATGCTCTGGATCAGAGTATATGATGTCGTGTTCCAGTTCCTGCTAATATCCAGCAGCTTTGCACAGCCATTGAAGAGGAACAAGATTCCACAGGGCATCATTCAACCACCTGATAAACTCTACAGTCACGGAAAAAATTATTAGACCAACAAAAGCAAGAGTTACGCAATCCAGTACTCATTCCTCTGTGTATCATGTGACTAAAACAGACAGAAAAGAAAACATGGAATGTCTAAAAGCACTGTTTTTGTAAGTACAATGCCATAGATACTGATGTAAGAACTGAAGTGATTTTGCTTATCAAAAAAACATGGAAAATGGATATCAGCTCTGAAATTAAACTGTTATGAGCTGTTTCTGTTATATTTGTCCAAATAAATGTACCTTTAGTTGCACCAGGCATTAAAATGAATAAGAAAAGGAAGAAAACAAGGGTCTAATAATTTATTCCATGACTGTATGCCAAAGAGATGTGAGGCAAATGGTGGTCACACCAGATACTAAGCCCCCCACCCCAGACCCTCTCAATACAGTTAAAATGCACATTTTAGAGTGGCCTTTCATTATGGCCGGTCTAAGGCATACCTGCGAGGTGGATGGACTATCTCAGTAAAGGAGATGTGCTCACTAACACAGATTTCGACCAATATTTCAGAGAAATGGGCCCTTTGTGTAGATAGAAAAAGTCTTCTATCTTTGAGTTGAGCTCATGAAAAATAGGAGCAGAAAGTGTTGTATTTATATTTTTGTTGAGTGGAGCTACTCAGCATTTACCCATTAGACTGCAGTAAAAGACATTTTGGCATTGAATGTGTTCAAGTGTTCGAATGAAGATGCTACAGCAACAAAAACATTAAAAAAACATCCCACAATCATCATAAATGTGACATGTCAAAATACTGTTAAAGCCAAACTCTGTAATTAAATGCAAAACAAATCCTCACTCTAGTCGTGTCAACATTTGTAGCTGATTGAATGTTTCTAACGTGTCAGCTGAGGAATGAACCATCAGATGCTGTTTAAATATATACATTAGGAGGCATTTTTCTTTCGCTGTATATAACTATGCAGAGATGGTATCATTTCTGCAGATACATTCAGCTAACGTCTCACCCTGCTGTTTCAGATGATGCATGAGGCATTCCAAACAGTGTTACCTGTCTGGAGACTCCATAAACACAAAATATTTGCTCTAGGAGGAACACATTTCAGCCGTATTTTAATCCTTATAGACCTGCAACTATTTTTTTTTTTTGTGGTGACTTCCAAATGAATACTTCTCTCCCTTTAACTTTTCTGAAGGGTTTCATCATTATTCATTATAACACTATCCACTGCATTTTGGAATGAAAATCGGGTATTTTCCAATTTCTAATTTACTGTTCAGGGTGGTGCAGTGGTTAGCACACGTGCCTCACAGCAAGAAGGACCTGGGTTCGATTCCCGGGCGATCCTTGGGACCTT
>JAQQZY010000007.1:27281323-27298019 GCA_030068375.1 Ostorhinchus rueppellii
AGATGCTGCTACAGAACGAAATTTCTAGCACAGCACAAAAATAAAACACTGGGGTCTGGATCAGCACTAATGTTGGTCTAATGTTCTAAAATACATGTTCTTTTCACCTTACATGTGTTTTTCTTGTTTCTTTTTATATATACACTTCTTGGATTTTTAAATTTTGCCATTTACAGGTAAGGGACTAAATATGGTAACTTCATTGACCTTGATTTTCTACATAACAATAAAAAATGTTGACAAATTTAGCAATAGTAATAAAGTCTTGTTATGTCCTCCAATAACACACTAAGGTTACAATTTTGGATTTCACTGTATTTCTACGAGTGCCCTATAAAGCACTTTTCAGACTTTGAAAACACAACGCTGAAATTCAAGCATTTTCCAGGATTTCAGACACCCATATGAAGTACAACTCTGTCAGTTCAGTTACTTGGACATCCCACTCCTCCACTGATAAGATGTAGTGAAACATATAAATGGATGTATACGCTGTGTAAAGGTCGAGTCCTTGCGGAGCATTCAGGCTATCGGGCGATATCGAAAAGGCGACTGCGGTGAAGTATTATGGAAACCCTTTTAAACTCACATTAACCGTGGGTGGTCTACCACTCCCCGTAATGACATTCAGACTCCTGTTGTAGTTTGTTCTCCTAGGAATGTGTTCATAATAATTGGACTGAAAATAATAAAAAAAAAAGAAAAAAGGAAAACTGTGTCTTTCTCCAGGTCTGAGGAAGTGGGAGCTGTTTCCTGCCCAAATATTCACATCTGAACTGCGGAACAATCTCCCAAATTCCACTCGACATTGGTTTGTGGGCATCATCTCCCCACATGGGAGTAGCAGAGCCGAGTGATAACTATGTTTTGAGTGGAGAGTCTAAAAATAACCTGAGGAGATAAGTTGAGTAGAAAGAACATCCTCCAGTTCTTATGTTTACAGCTCCAACTATAAACATGAACGTGTTTGCTCCATTGGGCGCTAGAGTTTCACGTGAAGACAGATGCCGTGGAGCGCCGTTTTAGAGAACGCCGTGGAGGTCGGCGGCGGTCGGCGCGTTCGAGGCGAGCCGCTGAGCGCATCGGTCCGGAGCTGGAAAGCAAGCGAGGAACTGAGGAATGTGCAAACGAGGACAGCAGATTCCCCTCGTGGCTCAAGCCCTCTCGCGCCATCAACTGTCTCCCCAAAATATCTGCCCCCACCCCTGGGCGTCAGGCCACCGTCTAACCCCCCCCTCCCTCCCCACCCATGCCGCCCCGCCCTTGCCGCCCATGCATGTCCTTGTCCAAACACATGCACGCAGATACTAACCAGAGTTCCTGTTTCTGCGCTGAGCGTGTACGAGGAGTTGAAGAACTTGAGGCTGGTCTTGGGGTCGTCGGGGATCTCCTCCCTGTTCTTGAACCACTGGTACTGAGACTTGGGGAAACCCTCGTCCTCCACACAGCTCAGCTCCGCCGACTTCCCAAAAGGCACCGATTTTGGGACGCTGCATTTCGGCACCACCGGCTTCACTGTGGTGACACAAAACATATGATCACAGTCAGCGCTCCGAGGCTTCACGGGCAGTTTTACTCCTAACTCCTGACTCTTTGTGTTCGATAAACATCAACAGGAAACCACTGTCACGACACTGCTGGGCTTATGATTGACCATGACACTTCAACCCATACAGAACCAGTGGGACTTTTGTAGTGATTCCCCAATAAATTTTTCTCTATATCTGGTGATTTATCATCCTTTATTATTATATTATCAATTTTTACTTTGTGTTTTTTTAGTATAAAGCATGTATTTTCCTTTATTTACCTCACTGATCATGCAGATGTTCTTCAAAGCTCAGAGTAAATTCAAAGGTTATTATATTAAAACAGAGAAAACTGAAGAAAAACTGAATTTTTCTGTCAAATTTATCATTAACTGAACATAATCCAAGTGTGTCCTTCCACTGTCATTGATCCAACTCCATGGGTTTTACTGGTGAATCAATGTTGTAGAAGATGACAGTGTTTCCATGGTAACTACGGAGCCTCTGAACGTCCAAATGGGTCATATCTGATGACCACGAAAAGATGACAAACTGTATTTTACACCAATTATTTACATGAATTGATAGGATTAGTGGATCAACGGCTATTACACATTTTATATCCGTAGTTTTTTGTTTCGGCCGCCAGTGGCTGTTTGGGTCTTTAAGCGTTAAAAACACAATGTCACTCTGACCGTTCTGGTTTATTGAACTGACAGCCCTGACAGTACCGGACGGGTACATGATTTTTGGTCCGTGCCAAAAACCGCCACCAAAACACGCGGCGCTTGCTTTCTTTAGAACGGCAAATCAGAGCAGATGCAGTTTCAGAGCTTTCCCCTTATAGCCCAGAACACGCCTTTGCAGCTGGGCAGGTCTGGTCACAACGCATCCTCGTATGTATGCCAAAGGGTTGGAGCGACCTACAACACGGTTTCATCTTACAGCATCCAAACACCGGATCACTTAAGGGCTCTTTTCTGAGGGCACAATGATGGCTTGTTTTTGGATTTTCAACCCTTTGTTTGTGTGAAGATGAACTCCTACCATGTAGCGTCATAGATTTGACTCTAACATAACACCAGCCCTTCCAAACTAACTCCTAAACAATATGTTCACATGTAGATAAACTGCCAATACAAAGATGTGCTGTTTAATTTGAACAAAATAAGTACAAATAAATTAACAGAATTTCCAAGTGACAAAAGTACCAAAGTGCTGTACTGTCTTATCCTATCCTATACTATATTAAAATATACTATGCTATACTATACTATCGTATCCTATCCTTTTCCTATATTAAACTAAACTATACCATATTAAACTATGCTATGCTATGCTATATTAAACTATACTATATTAAACTATGCTATACTATACTATCCTACATTATCCTATCCTATCCTATATTAAACTATACAATACTATGCTATACTATATTATATATTGCCATACAATGTAGGCTATTTTTTTTAATTTTTTTTTTTCCCAGCATCACAGCTTGATTTACAAAGTCTGCTGGTGATGATTCAACTTCTTATAGTTATGTTTAGGGTCGAACAGCATTTCGAGTTAGAGTTTAATACAGAAACCCCAAAGTCCCCAAAGTGGGCTATGCATACTCCCAGAGGTACTTAGAAGAAGCCCAGGGGGTACTTGAAATTTTTTGGGAAAATATATATTAAATAAGGCATAATGTACTGAATACAAAATAAATAATGAGAATTAATGCTGAAATATAAAACACAATAAATACATTCATATAATAAAACTGATACTCCTGACCTTATTTCATTTCAATATTTGTATTCTTTATATTATTTTTTATTGTGTTATCTTGTTTAAGCTTTGGTAACATTTTAACAGCATTTTTTAAAATGTTATTTGAGATGAGTTTATTTGAGTAATGAAGTACATTTTTTTTTGTTGAACAAACGGTAAAGAGGAATGCTTCATGGACCTCCAGACAGGAATAAAAAACAGTAAAAGGCATGTTCTTTGGTGAAGGCACCATCAATGTGCAAAAAATACAAACACCAAGGCACTCATAATTTTAAAATGCTGATTGTACTGATTTTTAAATTTTTTTTTGCGAGTATTTTTTGCTGATGAAAGGTTAATTTATTCATTCATGATCATTTAATTTATTTTTATTTGCAATGAAAGAGTGCAATTTTCAGTTTATATTTTGCACACAATTTGCTTCGAAAGATTTGTTATTTTTAAAAATATTAAAGTTAAATGTATGTTGTTTGTTTACAAAGTTTTGAAAATGAAAACTGACACCTTTGGCACAGGAACAAATTTAGCCAAAATTACTGAAACGACAGTTGGGGCTGCTTGGCTAATAATATATATTTCAAGGGGTACTCCACTGTAAAAAGTTTGAGAAACACTGTCATGTAGCACGTTTTAAAATGTTGTCCTGACCTTAAATGGATAGGTTTCATAGAAAGCTATGAGATTAGAAACCATTTAGATCTTTTTTTTTTTTTTTAATATTACACAATATTACCGTACACATTACAGAAATTATATGTGAAACAAATAATTTTTTTTATCCTGTTTGTATTTTGCACTCATTTAAACATATGATGTTTGTCAATGTAAAAGATGATTTTACAAGTCAAAAAAGTCAGTTTGTTGTAAACCTCTTGAAGTATCAGACTGTTAACAGATTGGTCTTTATATTTACATATTTTCAGAGTGTGCAGGTGTCACTGCAGCCTCAACACAACTGACTGGAAACATTTTCACCTCTTTAATACTTTTTCACTTCCTGCTTGAAAAACAAGGCAAAATAATAACAGTTTTGGTGTTGGTGACATGTGTCATATGTGACACCAGATGCAGTCCACTGAGCTGTTTCATAAACTAATGTGTTCTTTACTAATGTGACAAACTGTGATTTTCTTGACTTGTGAAATTCTATCATCACATCATATGTGGGACTGGTATATCCTGTTTGTGTATGTGTGTGTGGGCGTGAATGGTGTAAGTAATTAAAACTGTAATGTAATGTAGAGGAGACCCCAGGAAGAATAGCAACCGATGTTTCAGTTACTTATGGGGCTCTTAATAAATGAAAGGAAAAGGACAAAAAAGGATAAGAAATTACTTGTCTCTTAGCATTGACAGTTGTTCATATTTGTTCCCATATTAACAGAGGAAATGGGACTTAAGCCTTATTTTGTCCAAATGTAAAACCCTTCAGGGCCCAGGATGCAAACTACAGGGTAAGGGTGAAAAATCCTGGATTTTCTAAACCACCTCCTGCCTTTTCAGGAACATTAAAACAGGACAGGATCCTTCAGTGTGCACTGTTACCCATAAAGTTGGAGTAATTTTGATTTCAGACACATTCCTCTTATTACACCTATTTATTAGGGGTGTAACGGTACAGAGAAATTTCGGTTCGGTACGTTTTCGGCACAGAGGTCTTTGGTTCAATACATTTTTGATATGTTTTTGGTACAGTGAAGGAGATCAGTCAGAGGGAGGGGCTCTGTAACTACCGAAAACCAAAAGACAAACCTAAAATGCATCTGTGCCTCTGTTATATTCTCTGTTTTCATGTTTATCACCCCGGCTTCAGAATAAAGTTGCGTTTATTTTTGCAGTTTTTGCTGCAGAATGTACAATATATCGGGGAAACTCTGCAGATGGGTTCTGCTGGTGTGCATCCTGCTCCCCGAGTGTTCTTCATACAGGCTACATGTATTCAGTAGGCACACCTCTGTACTGTACACTGTAAAAAGTAAAACTTGAATCAACTTAAAAATTTTTCTTCAATAGGTCACACATAAAAAATAGTTGACTGAACCAAATTAAATTACATTCAATATAATTTAATTTGGTTCACTCAACAATTTTTTTTTAATGTGACGTATTGAAGAAATTTTTTTAAGTTGATACAAGTTTTACTTTTTACAGTGTATGGAAGGCCCCTGAACTGAAACAGTTTTGTACAAACGAGTGCACTGTTACACCCCTACTATTGACACTTTATCTATCAAAAATAAATCACACTGTCACAATCATTTCATGACAGAGATGAAAACATTTAATTCCAACTTTATGGGTAAGACTGGAGGTATAATTTCATTCCAGCTAAATCAAAGCTGTGACATGTGTTCAAATGTAAAGCAGTGAATCTGTAACCGTCTTTAATAGAAACATCATCTCTAATTCAACTCACCTCTTACAACAAGGTCAATCACAATCTCATCGAAGGACTTCTGGTCATCAGGAGCGGTGACCTCGCAGCGGTATTTTGCCGTATCCGATCTTGTCGCGTTGGTTATCACTAATGTGGCGGGTTCTCTGATTATTGCCCTGTTCTCCAAATCACCTGATGGAGCAAACACATTTTCAACATAAACGTTAATAAATTCATACACTCTGTACTCTCAAAGTTTCCGTGTGTGGTATTACTTTACCTGACACTTTCTTGTCGAAGAACACATAGCTTGGCCCCTCGTTTTTTATCTTCTTCCACTCGATTCTGGGATTGGTCGTGGAAATGGACTCAATCAAACACGATAATTCGATTTCTGCAGGATGGAAAAACAGGAAGTAAGACGATAGCAGGAAATTAATTCAAGATGGATGTGGAACGGCTGGTTTAAAGTCATGCAAAGGATGATATTTATTTATCAGCACTTACTGTCAAACTCGTCGGTGTACGGGGAATCATTGTTTGTTCTCAGTACCACTGCTAACACGCTAAAGTAGCCTGGAAAACAAAAAGACAGGAGGCGGTGCAACATGAGAGCATGATATTTCCTGAAACAGTGATGATCTCATGCTATAATGCACCAAACCAGCTGACGTCCACTCATGTGCTGCGCTTGTTTTAACACCCTCCTTGGGGATGTTTGTAACCCATCGCTAATTCACAATTCCACAATTAAAAAAAATGTCATTTGAGGATCAGAATCCATCACTGTCACGTCGTTTTACATTAGACAGATGATGTAGCTCTTTGCTCTTTGACCTTGTTCTGTAATCATGTATCTTCCATTTTTAGTTGTTGGTCAAACCATTGTGTGTGTGTGTGTGTGTGTGTGTGTGTGTGTGTATGTGTTAAGGGTGGGGGTGCTGTTTCTATGCACAGTGGATAATTGCGCAGGGAGGCATGTGCCCTTTTCAGGGCAAGCTCACCATGCCAGTAGTTCAACTGCCTGCCCAGCCCTCTCCTCTCTCTCCCTCTCTCTGTTTCCCATGTGGGACTAATGCTGCAAAAGCACCCCGGAAAGATCTGCGTTGGTATGTGGTGGAGGGATAGGGCCTTGGGAGGGGGCACTGCTGAATCATCCTGACAGCCCATGGTCCACAACACAAAGTCACTTCCACATGAATGTTAACTAGAATAAGAGACACGCTCATGAACACTCTGCACAGACGCTAATTTGCGTCTGCTATGGACCTAAGATGCATTCACAGACTGTATGGAATAACAACAACTCTATCTGAATAATCCTAATCTGATTTATACGCTTCTATCTCACACGTCGCTGTCCTGGATTTTTCTGAACGTAGACGCTGCTCACACACACCTTCGAGTATCAGACAACATGTAAGCCGTCGGAATCAGAAACCGGGTCTGTGTCACAGTGTTATGTACATATTAGATCTTTTACACAGGTCGTCGGTGCTCTGTGTGATATCGTGTTTTCTCAATCTACAGTCACGGAAAAAATGATCAGACCATCAAAAGTCATCAAAAGCAATGATATGCAATCATGTGCTAACTCCTGTGTGTATCATGTGACTAAAACAGACAGAAAAGAAAACATGGAATGCCTAAAAGCACTGTTTTGGCAGTGCAATGCCATAGATACTGATGTAAGAACTGAAGTGATTTTGGTTTTTATCACGAAAACATGGAAAATGGATAGATATCAGCTCTGAAATTAAACTACTACGAGATATTTTTGTTGTTAACATTATATTTGTCCAAACAAATGTACCTTTAGTAGCACCAGGCATTAAAATGAACAAGATATTTTCTTCCATGACTGTAGCTTGTGAAAAACTTCACAAGTGGACAAATTAAGGCAAGAAAATCAACACTTTTCAACAGAAACACATAATTTCCATTATTGTTAGGACCATATTTTTGTAAAAACTACAGCAGATAAAGAAATGATATGATATACTTTTACTGGGGATATACTGCATTAGGCTTTACACCGATCATATCGGCTATATCGGATCGGCTGATATTTGGCATTTTTTAAAATGTTCGTGATCGCCGTCATGTCATAAATCACCGATCCGATTAATGACGCTGTGTGACGGACAATAAAGTTTTTTGAATCACGACAGCAACATCCATGGGCGACGCAAACAAACATGTCGGAGGTGTGGAAGTTTTTCAAAGTGAGAGAAACAGATATCTGCAATATATGCAACGCTACAGTACCTCGCAGGGGAACATCGAAATTTAATCAGGCACTTGGAAAAGACACACGGAGGAGCGTGTGGAGTTCAAGAAACACAGCGAGGAGAAAAAAAGAAAGGCAAACTCCGAAACGGATGCTAAAGCAAACAACTTTAGACAGTGCTCGTCCGTATGGTCGGACATAAGTATATAAGTACATAAACAAGTAATTTAAATATTGCTCCTCACGTGATCGCATCGGTGATCGGTTTATTTAAACTCACTGATCAGTAATCGGCACAAAAATAGTGTAAAAAATCATGTAAAAAGTGATTTTAGTTGGGGGTTTTAAGGCAAGAAAATCAACACTTTTCATTAGAAACGCATAATTTCCATCATCATATCTATATTTTTGTAAAAGCTATAAAGAAATGATATGATATACTTATAATAGGAATATGCTGCATCTAGTACACGTGGGAAATGTAGTTTTACTTCATTCTGACTGCTCCCAAATCGATTATTTCTTCTTCGGTGGTGCCCAAAAGTGCAGCAGCTAAACCTTAAAATTATAGAGAAAATTGTAATATGAAGTCAGAAACGCAATAAATATTTAACTCGACTTGTAGATATGACATAATTCCCTTAGTGCTGTTATTTTGATAATTGTGGTAATAATTTCTATTTGCTTGCATAAAAACAGCTGTCATATGTCCCCCTTTTAATGTCTTGCATTTTCACTCTAATGGTCAGTAATTTCTTTTTATGTCAGAGCTGCTGCTGCTACTTTTTCACAAACAGAAAGACTTTTTTTTTTTTTTCATTTTTCAGTGTTGAAAGCCAATACATGTGCAAGTTTTCTCCATTATAAGACTAAGATAACACATAAACTAAAGGAGAAGACAGAAGTTGTCTATTCCTCTCATAAAGTAGATTTGTGAGCTGACATTAAGCCTTGGTGTTCCACAAAACTGTAGAAAATACAGATTTGATGTATCCCATTACCAGGCTGATGCTACAAAAAAAGAAAAGAAAAAAAACCCCAACACAGTCTTTTTGATGGATACTGATGATATCGGTGATGTCAGATGGGTCACATCTGAATACACACTGTTTGGTAAAAAGATAACACGTGGAATAATATTTGTTTACATTTCTTTGCATTTTTGTGATGCTGGAATGCTTAATTTGGCAGATTTTGTGACAACGTGGATCAGCAAAATCATCGAAACAAATCTGAGGAGCTGCTGTATCTCTACATCTAGACCAGTGCTGTTTGTAGAATGTGCTCTGACATTGTTATTTTCAGTGTTTTTTTTTTCTTCAGTTCAATATGTTGAGAAGGTTTTTACAAAATCTGACTTTTTCAGATGTTTACACTTTATTCCAGAGTTTAATACACTTGATAAACTAAATAAACATTTCCAGTGCTGTTTTATGAGGATAACTAGTCATCTTTAACCTTCTTCAGATAATTTTACTGGTCTGGTAAGAAAGTTTTCTGACACCCTTAAAATTTTACACAATCTCAGAAATTATCATGAAATATTTGCAGATAAATCATTTTTGTGTTTTTCAAAAGGTGAGGCTGCATCAGACAGATACAAACAAATGCACATCTTTTTTTTTTTTTTTTTTGGTATGTTGTTAACAAGAAAAAAATAAAGCTAAATTGTAGACAGTTTTAACCAGTCATGTCTTGAATGTCTTTCAAGGGGCATTATTACTGAAGCACCCAGTCTTGATGTCTGTGGAACAGAGCACGTGCAGAAGGGAGCATGTAGGTTTGGAGAATGGAACACAACTGTTCTATGACTGAAGAAGGATTCTTAATGCAGTAAATTATAAATGCATGGGGTGTCCAAAAACACTTCGTTCCCACCACTGTACACCACATATACTAAGGTTTTGGCTTTTTTTTTTTTACATTAAATTATTGTCTTGATTAGAAACAGCAGAATGCAACAGCTTTTTCAGACATATTTATTTATTTATGAAACACCCTTTGCATTAGACATTTTTTTTTGTTTTTGTTTTTTCAAGAAAATGCTGTGAAACTCTTGTCCACTACAGAGGACAAAAATGCATTGCTGCGTCTAAAGCGGATATAGTACAAGTAGCAGCTCCACAACAACACAATACAACCTCCATGATGCGGAATAAAAACCTCTGTAAAACAATCTCATCATGTAAGTGCACTTTTTCACAGTGCACAGTCTATTTTTAGTGCTTATCTCATGTTGGAGGATATCATGACTACTTAATGTGCATTTGTAGATGTTGCTTGCTACTAATTAGTAGAAGCGTTGTGGGTCTCTCATTCAATAAGAACCGCTCCAACAGGGATAGCCCGACCTCCACCAACTGTCATGTGAATGCACAGCAGCGTGTTGGGTCACCTGCTACAGCAGACAGACAGTGTAAGCTGATTAGCCCACGGTCCTTCAGGAGATCCTGACAAGACGACAGCTTGTTTTTAGCTGGTGTTGTCGGTAATTAAGCTGCACAGAGGTTAGAAGTAGGTCAGTAGTAGATCTAACATTTGCAGGACTGTCTTATTTATCCAGGCGGTTTGTTCTTAAAGGTTCAGGTTTTAATACTGAGCATCTCGTGCGGCCATGCACGCTATATTTGACACGAAATCCACGCAGTATTCATGACACCACATCAAACATGATGGTTGCATGACAAAGGATGCATGTTTGGATCTAATATCAACACTGATGCAGCTAAACCAGTCTTGAAGCGAGTCCAGCTCCAGGGTGCTGTTCTGTAGCTGACCCTGACCTCTGACCTCTGTGTGAAGGGCAAAAAATCCCCTACGGCCATCGGGAGCTTTGTATTATCACATCTGAATCTATTGGTGTGGAAGTATTTCTGCAATATAACAGACGACAACAAAGCTTTTGCAAGTATTCGAATTGCATCTGACTGAGTCACTCAAACTTTAGTCCCATGTGGACGAGGTTCAGTCAAATAGAGGCGTCCCTAACTAACGAACTATGGCAGCCAGAAAAGTTTTTTTTCCGAATCGTGTAGGATGGATGCGATCTGCACTTTTCTTCAGAAACGTGACAATCAAAACAGCGGCGGTTCCTGTCAAAGCCTGTTACCATTTCCTGCCTCTGCTGTGAAAAAGCATACACATTTCTGGCAGAATTAAAGGCTACGCGCTGAGAAGAAATGATTTTTCAACTTCTGCTGCTTCTGAGCTTCTTACGCTGCAGCTGTACAAATGTAGGCCGCCTTTTTATGTAAAGTCACTGAAAGGTTGGAATGTGTCTCAATCCGTGTTTACTCAATGGCAAAAAACCTGCTCTTCGACAATGAAAAGTTTTGACTTGTAGAAATTTTACTTTCATGGCTCGTGACAAAAGCTGGTGTTTGATCGACATGTCAGCGCTAACTTCTGGGTTTGGGTTTCAGATGAACTGCATGTACTGTGTCACCAAATACCAGCTCTATCTAGGCCAAGTATGCAAAGAGTCCAGAATACCAGAATGCCCTGTGTTGAAATAGAAGCTAAAGTTGACAGTAAATTATTTCGAGTGATTAATTTAGCTTTGTGACTTTCAATTAAATGCAGCATTCAGTTTCATGTCTGGTGTGAAGGAGCTAATGCAGTTAGCCCTCCCGGTCCCTGTTGTCCTCCTTAAATCATGGAGAATTAGTGCAGATTAGGTGACTTAGGGTAAGTTCACTTAGTTCACTAGTCTTAGTTCTCAACTTGGATTTATTGCTCTGATCCTTTTTTTTTTGTTTGGCTGCGCATGTTATGTTTTTAATGTGGCTAATATAGGGTTCATGAACTGACCAACATGCAGAAAAGTACATTAACAGAGATGCTAAATGAAGCCGCCTGTCGTAGAGACGTAAACATGGATGTGTTCACAGTTTTATGGAGAAGGTGATGTGCAGGAGACACGGCAAAATGAAGTCGAGTCTCTTCTCTGAACCTGTTCAAAATTAGGTTTTAAAGTATTTGACTCACATCTGATTCCCATGCACATCTTAGTAGTAACACAATTGCACAAATAATTAAATTTTTACTCTCTTTTGCACATAGTACTTGCTTTATTTTATGTATTTTCTATGCTTAGAGTTAAGTTTATTCCTTTATTTGAGTTTATGTGATGAAAACCTCTCTTGTACATGTACATTTGTTCTTAATAAAAACTTTAAGAAAACATGTCTTTCCATCTCTACCTCTCTCCACTTAAATTACACTATGATGAAAGGCTGTTATGACCCACTAACACAAAACATACTACCTACTGAAGCTTTAACCCTTTGGAGTCAGAGGGTATTTTGGCTGTTTTTGAACCCTTCTGACTGAAACCTAAAGTACTGTGCAAAAGTTTTAGGCCACTTTTTCATTTGTCTTTTTTAGTAAGGTTCTAATGACTACACATATGCATTTGTCAGTCTGTATATTTAGATCCAATCTGGATACATGTGAATTATGTAGAGCAGGAAAAACTAAAGTTTCAAGGAATAAACAGCTTCTATAAACCAAAGTGGTCATATTTACTGTGACCTCTCTTTGACCTTAACATGTCTTTACCCCTTTTGTTCAGACAATATGAGATTTAATGCATTCATTTTCTGATATTTTATACCCAGTTTCATTCAACATGTCAGATGTTTCTTATTATTTGTGCTTCTTCTTGTCATGGGGTCAGAGGTCACAGTAAATAGTGATTTTAACCTTTACAACCCATTTAGTTCAGTTTTTTTGGGTGTCTTTTAAGGCTGTGCAAGGGGTATTGTTTTTGGTTCGGTTTGTTTCTTTCTTTGTTTGATTGTTAACACTTTAGCAGCAAAACTATTGTAATCATATTTTATTTATTTATTTTTTCTTCTGTTCAGACAAGGTATAGTTTTAAGTTGTTAACTGCTTGACAGTCACAGTTGAAACTGTCAAGTAGGTAACAACTTAAAACTATACCTTGTCTGAACAGAAGAAAAAAAAGATTACAGTAATAGAAGACAAAATCAACATCTTTAGCCTTAGCAAAACTATTGGTTGAATTCATACCAAATTGGGTTTATAGATTGCCAGTGACCCAGAATAGATGTGATTACATTTTGTGAAAAGTATGTCTAAGTTTAAAAAAAATTATGAATTTTTAAAATCTGTTTTTTTCCCCCTGTATTTACTTTTAATGGGCAAAATTTCCAATTGCTATCAAAACATCAATTTTAACTCAGTTTACTTGAAATGTTGCAGAGATATAGAGATTAATTTTAGACATCACTATTTAAGTGATGGTTTTTGAATTTCTTTGTTAAATTTTTAAATCTTTTTCTTTTCCCATTTACTTATTATGGGCAACATTTCAAATGTCTATAAAAACATAAATTTTGTTTTAATTTACTTCAAACTTGATACATTTATAATATTTATATTTAACAAATATTGAATATGGATGAAAGTGTTGATTGATACTAAAATAAACTAGAAAAGCACTTAGAGAGCACAGACCTCCACCAAGGTAATGTTTAGGGATGGGAATCGATAAGAATTTAACGATTCCGATTCCATTATCGATTCGGCTTATTGGTCCGATTCCTTATCGATTCTCTTCTGGATTCTCTTTGGGTGAGGGAATAAAAGAGTGAAAACAGGTACAGTATGTTTGCATTACTGGTCTTTTATATTTCCATCGCTACAGAAAAAATATAACATACAATAATATAATGTACAAATAATAAGAACAGATGACGCCGGGTCCATTTTTTTTTTTTTGAGGTGAAAGTGAAACTAAATTCCTCTATTGCCGCATTTCTACGATGTGAGCCGGTTCAACCCGGTCCGTCTCCCGTTGTTGTGCACCTCATTTCCTTTTCCTTGCCTTCGGAAACTTGTATTTGAGGGGATAAGACATTGGTTGCCCGAACTGGACCCGGAACTGGCCCCAGATGGCGTCCTGCTGCTAGGTAAGCTGCTAAGTGCTAAATAGCGAATCTAACATATTAATCACATGCTGCGTGGACAAATGTTTGAGCATATATTGGAGGGATTCCACCCTTTAGAAGAAATGGAAGCTTTGACAGTGTTGCAAGTGGACCTGGTGTCATCTGTTTAGACCGGTTCTGTTTCAACGCCATGTTGGCTACGTTCTGACCAAAACAATGCAGCAGACGTGTGACGTCATCGCGCATGCGTCATGAACGCGGTATCGAGAAGCAAGATCATTAAGCAGGCAAACGATTCCAAGGAATCGAGCTACTGGGAACCAGTTCTCAAAAAGAACCGGTTCTCGATTCCCATCTCTAGTAATGTTTGTACTTTTTTTTTTTTTTGTACCTCCATCAAGGAGTTTATATTTTTTTGCCAGGATTTGTTTGTTTGTTTGTTTGTTTGTTAGCAACATAACTCAGATTTTGATGAAATTTTCAGGATTCATCTGCTCTGGTTTTAAGGTAGCGTTTGTACTTTCCTCCACTAGATGGCACTGAATGACCTCATATGCAGCTCTGTGCTGCCATGCCGTATCTCGCAATGAAAAAGAATCCTTTAAAAAATTCTTGGATCCAGACGGTTATCTGGATCACCTCCAAAATGTAATCATTTCTTCCTTGATCCAGAGCGGACAATTTTATGTTGCTAACAAACAAACAAACAAACCCACAAACCGTGGTAACTACACAACCTCCTTGGTGGAGATAATTACAATATGTGTGAGGGGTGGGGTTTGTGATGCCTGGCACCACTTGTTCCTGTATGTTCTTACTGCATCTAAAATAAAAAGAATGAGAAATAAACATAAATGATAATCTCAACTCCGCAGAAACAACTAAAGACTTTTGCACGATTCTGTACATATAGGAAACAGAAAAAAAAGTGTACCAACACAGTGGCAACTTTGAGGTGGATTTATTGGACTCCCTGGTTCATTAGAAATCCAATAGGCTCGTAAATATTTGAGCAATCCATTAAACAACTGCAGCATAGGCCGCATCGTTTTTATTTTTCCTGAGGCAACAGCAGCAGAAACAGCTGGACCGACCCGTAACATATCTGCTGGAAGCTCAGGAAGTGCTGAGTGCGTGATATGAGAGCGGTGTTTCCCATCTCTCCTCCAGTCCGACTGACACATCCTTCCCTGGTCGTGTCATTCTCATCCTGCCTCTGATCTCGTCTCCTTGGATCTGAGGCTCTAAGGTCACGGCCTCGTCTCTGCTATTTTTCTATTTCATTCATGTTTTTTTTTTTTTTTTTTTTTTGCTTCTCGATGCGGCCTATTAGCTCTTAAACTGTGCAGGTGCTCAGTGACCTAAATACAAACTGTTCCCTTTATTTCTTTATATTTTCCTTCGTGGATGGACACAGCTGCGTGAGATCTGACAAATCTGCATCAAAGTTTTTTTTTTTTTTTAATCTTCCTTGCCTCCCCCCACCATACGGGCACACTGGGGTTTTTTTTTTCCTGTAATCTTAGTGTAATGCCCTCGTAAACCCCCTAGGTTTTACATCGCTGAATAATACAATAGGCACTCAGGAGCTGGGTATTTCTTGATGATTGCACCGTGTAATGAATCCCTCCTTCTTTCTGTTGTCCCCCTTGGGAAACCATTTGCTTCCTGTGCTGCTGTTCTGTGAATCCAGAGAGGTGAGGCCGCTATCATAAATAGAAAGGTTCAATTAAGCAACCTAGTGATATTCCCGGTGGAACAGCTCCACGTGCGCCGCCTGTTGAGAATATTCCCACGCCCCTTTGGAAGCTCAGACATCAAAGTGTACACACCCGGTTGCCTTCGCCGTCAACCAGTTGCTGTTCTGACACTCAGAGTGTTCCACGGAGCAGGATGTACGGCTCTTACATCCAGGGGTAAACGAACCGGTCATCTGGCTTCATTTCATTTATTCATTTATTGAATTATTTAGGAGCGGCTACATTTATACTGTCCCCCTGAGGAAGAGTGTCGCCTGTTCAATAAGTGCTTTCCCAGGTTCCCCCGCAAGTGGCCGGTTGTCTCAGTAAAACACTCCGCCGTGTCACATTAACCACGGACAGCTCCAAGGTCCTGTCCTCCACATGATAGATATTTTTAACAGTTGATAAAAATGACAGCATCAGAAATTTATGTGTCAGATGTTCTGCGGGACGGTAAAGGTGCAGACGAGGCTTTAACACCTCCATGTGCATCCGAACACACGTGTAAAGGGCAGTGGCACGGATACGATAATATACGTGGAGCATATTCGTGTAGCTAATGTTACATGAATAACGCGGCCTAGATAACTGTGATTCCCAGTCAGCCTCATGCTTGGGATTTATACGCAGGTAAACAAGGAAACGGAGGATGTAAACAACAGCGCGGCAGGTGAGGAGTGGAAGCAGAAAGACTCTAATGATCGACTTTGTCCGTTAGAATCAGCGTGTTTCCACCTCCTCCGAATAGACGCCGTACGTGTTCATCACCACATCAAAAGCTCAGCGGAGTCAACAGGAAAATACCGAGCACGCAAACAAACAGGTAATTAGCAATGGAAATCAGTCCGCTCTAGTTTGGAGACTTTTCACAGGAAAGCAAGTCCACAACGAGGATGAAATTAATTAAAGATACAGGTACAATCTACAGAAAAAAAAACAGCACTTCATTTTATTCCATTTCCAGTTTCTCTGGTGTAGTCATTAGTTGTTCATGTTCAGTCTTGTATATATTTTTAGGATGTTTTGTCAACATTTTTCTTCTGCTGATTTTGATTAAAAGAATGACTTTGTTTCTGGCCGTTTCTGTTATTAAACACACACTAGTTGCTTTTCCGTTGCCG
>JAQQZY010000007.1:27298119-27310433 GCA_030068375.1 Ostorhinchus rueppellii
AAAACTTTCATTTTTCGATTAAAAATTTTCATGCTGGCAAAAGGTGACTTTTTGGAAATTGGTATGTAATGCAAAACTGGAATGGAAAGACCTTTTGTCGCAAATAGTCACGTGAATAAAAAAAACAAAAAAAAAAAACTGATGTGGACGGATGTTACAACAACAGAAGAAGGAGAGTTTTTAAAAGAAACATAGTATGTGAGGACACACCAGGAAATGGAATAATTTTATAATTTAGTACGGAATAGAAGGGTAAAATATAATAATAATGAATATATCTGTAAATCAACACCATATTTACGTTCATCACCATGTTTATGGAATGACTTTTCATCTCATCTCATGATAATAAATAAACAAATCATTGAATTTGTGATTTAATGGAAAAACTGACATTACACACTTCTGTTTTTCCGACATTTAGGGAAAAAAAAAAAACCCGCTAAAATTTTACGAATAAGCCCAAAGGAAAAGTGAAGATAATATTTTTACCTCTTGTCCTTAAATGATTATGATGATGTGATTTATTTTTTTATAGATAAAGTGTAACTGGGCTGGACTCAGTTTGTATGTGAATAAAAAGAGGAATGTGTCTGAAAACAACATTATTCCAACTTTAACGGCAACAGTCATGTGACTTTACCAATTATTTCTGTGATCATGTGACTTTATACTGATCATGTGACACCTATCCAAAAACAGAACAAGTCACTTAGATGTGTCTGTAATGGCTGAAACATGAGAATATGTTATTAAAATTACTGAACAAGTGAGAAATTACAGTTTTGTTTGTTTGCTTTTAAACAAATCACATGAATATCTCAGAGTTTGCCAAAATATTGTGTTACATTAGTTGACCTTCACTGTAGTTACTACTGTTACTATCGAATATGGCTGTGTAATACATTTAATTAATTCATAAACTGCTGAAAAATACAAAGGTGAACAAAATTCTAAATTGCATCCTGTTTATTTGTTGTAAAATATTAACTATGAATATGTTTTGTTTTCTATTAGTGTTTTTTTTTTAAATAAATAATGAGAACTGACATGTTCACATACACACTGCTTTTATATGACTTATATTTTACTTAATCTCAGGTGAAATCAAAGCATATACTGAAATTTCGACACATAACAAGATGCTCAAGTAGATATTTGGTCTAAAAAATAATTTAAGAACATTAACTACAAACCAATTGATGAAGCTGCAAAAAAACAAAAAAAAAACAAAACCCCAAAACAACAGAGGAATATATATATATATATATATATATAAATAAAATAATAACAGCAAAAAACACAGCAACAAAAGGAAAAATACAATAAAAAACTTGATTAGTATTGATTTCTGATATTGTACGTGTATAATATATTGGTCTGATGAAGTGTTTTTGAATATTGTTTAGTCTTGAGTTAAAAATCATGATTCATTAATAATAATAACAGAAAAAAAATCCCTGTGCAATATATCTGTTTATAAAGTAAGCAATAGAAACATATTTATCTGTTATTAAGTTTACAACAGTTTAAACCCTTTCCTTTTGTGATTTTTATCTTTTATTCAATTTTATTGAGTTTTATAAGTAAATAATTGTTTCACTGATTGAACCTAAAATGAAACCTAATTTTAGGTTTTAAGTTGGACTGAAAACTGCAACATAAATATATCATATTATTATTATTATTATTATTATTATTATTATTATTATGAGCTAATGCATTTTAAGTCCTCTGTGATTCAAACTTGTTGCACATGTGAGTCATCTGGCATCTGCTTCAAGGGATTAATTAGTAGACTAAATAAAACAATTAAATGTCTTGGAATCCTCGACAGCCCAGGGTTACGGCGTTGTCGGGTCCGTTTTAGAAGCCAATGTCCTTCACAGACTGTGTTAAAAGGCTGCACGGCCTCCTTCGGGGTTTCACTGTTTAAGGAGCTCCTGCTGGGGTTCTTCTGCTTAGAGCACTCACAGCATCTTTTAAGGGGTGTAAATGTTTAAGTTCCAGGAAAAACTAGGTTACGGTTTTTGGCGCCGTGCACTTGACCGTTAAGTTTCAGGTCACAATGCATCAAAGTTCAACGTGAGCCTCGAGGTGAACGTGGCCGAGCCAGAACAGGGGGAAAAAAGGAAAAGCATGCCAACAGAGCTGAAGGTGCTTCAACGGCTGATGGGAGATTTAGGAAACTATGGCAGCTGAGTATTATACGAATATATCCTGGCTGCATAATCACAGCATATTTAATTTGATTTGACTGGTTTCAGTAAACATAACAGCAGCATAAAGAAAGAATTTTACATGAAAAGTAGCAGATTTCATTGGCAAACACAGTAATTTAAGGCCCGGAGTGTGAATTCTGTTGTCAGTCGTGTATAATCACATGAAAATGAGAACCACTGTGTTCTCGACACCTTCATATGAGTCGGCCATGTTTCTCCAGGAGCGAAGATCACGTCTAATTTTCTTCCTTTTTTCCATTTTTATGCAACATTAGAGAAGCAACATGTACAATATTTGAATTTTTATCCCCTTAACTGAAAAGTCCAGACCTGACAGAACAAACACTGGCTGTAATGAGGGACTGGTGATTTTTTTGGGGGGGGTATTCACTTACATAGTTGCAATCTTCCGCGTCACACTAGATACTTCTAAATTTCCCACACTGGACCTTTAACCTTTAACCTATGGCCTACTAATTTGACATTTCATTTTCAGTGTCCTGTTTAACAGTGTAATTATGGTATTACACAGAGCATCTTGCACTAACCTAACCTAGCTGAGTTTATTTCTGTCACTTTTATAGCAATAAAGATGATTTTTTTCGCTTCCGTCAGCAATTAAGGGTTCAGTTTTAGGTCACTTTGACTTTTAAAGTTTTTGTAATGTATTGTTTTACTGATGTTGAAGAAATAATGATAAGAAAGGAAGTGCAGTGAGACTGATACACACATTATATGGAGTTATGCTGACGTGGAACTAGTTTTACCTTAGTATTAAACTCCATTGTAGCAAATTAAGTTATTAATGGAACCACTGCAGGTGTTAAATACAAGAAAACTTATATATATATATATATATATATATATATATATGTTTGTTTTTTGGTCCAATTGCAGTCACAGACATCATTATTTAATCAAAAATATCAGGCACATTATAGTTCAGATATATTATAGTATAGATATGTTTAGACTGTGAGGCTTATTATTGTTATTAATCATTGAAGAAGGGGTGGGAATTTATAAGTTATGCTTCTCACTCCTTTTCGAGTACGTTTTATATGTCTTATGTTTAAATGTTTGATTTATTTTTCTTCTGTTTTGACATTCACATCCGAAATAAATACACCAATCAATCAAGAGAAAGCATCACATCCAACCTAAACTAAACCTACTCTTGAGAAACTAGAGGAAAATAATTATAGCTTCATTGTAACTGACAATTTAAAAAAAAAAAACTGAGGAAATTGGATCATGGCTATCTCAACACATCTTGCTAAGCGATCCTAATCATTCACTTTGCAAAATTTCAGACCCACAAATCCAAAATAACACACGCTCTTTGCTCTGACAGTGAAGCCAAAACATGAAACTTTCTCCTAAATACAAGGACACAACCAAAACAACAAGTCCATCCATCACCTCTTTTCTGCACGTTGTTCTGTTTTAACTTGTTCATCATGAGACACCAGTGTCACTTTCACTGCATAATACACAACTTCACGCAAAAAACACACACAAAAACAGGTTCGTGCCGCAGCCTGTAGTGTGTGTAATTGTTTTATACTTGTAAGTGTAGCGTAAATCCACCGTTTCAGACCGGACAGAAGACGGCAGCTCAACATCCTCCGGGGAAAACCGAGAAAATGTCCTACTTACACACAGCTACATATGTACGCGTGTATTTGTATGTGTAGTGAAACGACCCTTTAATTCTAGATACGTCTTGACTGCAGGCGAGAGGAAGTTGAACTGTGTATTCTGTGTATTGGTGTGTATTGAAGCCCTCTCATGTGTTGCGCGCTTTACCCTGAAGAGATGCTAATTTCCATTTGATAAAAGTCTATGATGTCAGCTGGGACACAAAGCCTGACAAATTAATTCATAAGAGCATCGCATATTACCATAAGCTTCTTTCTGAGAGACGATTACAGCTAGATCCTAGACAAAGCGTGCTCTGGTGCTCCAGTTCCCATAGCAATATTGGTGATATTTCCATAGTAACTGCATTCTCTTTCTGCCTTACATGGCATTCCCTCCCGACCCCCCCCCCCTCCCGACCCCCGCCCCCGCCAGTGACCAACACTAGACATGATCCCACCTGTTTTTGGTCGCTGTGGGAGAAAGTGACAGAGCAGACCCCAGAAGTCCATGAAAATAGAAACCCAGTGACATGATGACAGAGAAGGAGAGGGGTTTCAGGCTGAGCTGGCAGGGAGAATGACCCCAGGTTGTATTGTCGCAGCTGTGGTCAACCAACAGTGTCGGACCGGTCCCTTCTTCAAGAGTACGTTTTACTTTCTTATCCTCAGATGCACACTTTCTGATCTCTGTGTGTGGTCTAGAAAACTCACGGTTCAACACAAAACCTCTTGATAAGAATAAAATGCCATCAACTGGGGAAATCACCATCTTTTATCCAGATAAATTATTTTTTTTATTACACTCTAAAGCGTTCAATCATGGACTTTAGCTCCTCTGAGCTTCAGCCGCACTGGTTTTTCCCCTTTTTTTTTTTTTTTTAAATCTCTGTTGTCATGTTCCTCGTCTTCATCGACATCCACTTTATCTATTTTAAGACTAAAAGAGCCTTCGGGAGAGCTGCCAATCTGTGTGGTAACCATGATGAAAGCGGCGTGAAACAGAGAAAGTTTAGTAAAACGTAAATGCGGGCAAACAAAGCAGCAAACTGCGATATAAATGAGTGACGTGCTCGTTCAGCTGCTAAGCAAATGTCACCACATTTGAGCCCATAGATGGATGGACCCTCAGCAGCTTGTCACTGTAGGAGCAACAAACTTCTTGCATGCGCATTTAAAATATGCAGCTATATTAAACCTACATGGGGTGGAGTGGTTCGGTAAATTCACGCTTTACTATGTGCAGCATGTACATATGGGTGGCACACGCTCCATGCGTCCACATGCAAAAAAAAAAAACGTGTGCAGATTTTTAATAATTCAACAGCAGACAAAGTGGTTAAATCTAAGTAAAGCAGCAAATATGAAGTGCGGTCAAAATGCCACTGTGGCCAAGTCGCACACAGCCTGCAGAATTTTAATGTCCAAACATGAAAGTGGTCAAGCTAACCCTGTGACCAGAATGCTAAGCAGTTGGATTTAATAAGAGCAAATGGAGCAAGTGGAGGGATACAGATGAGGAGCAGCAGGTGAAGGAAATGCGAGTCTGAATATAGACTGTTCATGTGAGTGATTTTCATGAAACTCAGTGGGAGGATCGGGCATGGGCCAAAGATGAACCTGTGATATTCTGGTCCAGATCCAACTATTTGTCACTTCATTTAATGCTGGACAGCCCCGGGTTATATTAAGTGTAGCATTTTAAGGTAATGTCTGGCATCATCTAAAGAAGAAGAGCGAAAATAGGTCAGAATTGTGGTTCGTTTGTGCTTTAATGATAAAAATCCAGTCACAGGTATAATTGTGATAAGTGTTTGTGCAGAGTTAAGGTTCAGATTTAGATGATTTACAGCAAAAAATCAAACACAATCAATGTTTTTTGGTGTTTTTTTTTTTAATTTAGTGGCACGGATCATTTATTTATTGTTATTTTTTCAGATTTTGTGCTTTTTAATGCTAGTTTAAGTTTGACATGATCTGTACATTTTCCTTTATAACCAATAAAGTTGGAATTTGTAGAATTACCCACAATAAACTAAAGAAAAAGAGGGAAAATAAGTCAGAATTGTGGTTTGTTTGTGCTTTAATGATAATAATCCAGTCACAGCTGTAATTGTGATACATGTTTGTGCAGAGTTAAGGTTCAGATTTAGATGATTTAGAGCTAAAAAGCAAACACAATCTTTGTTTTTTGGTGTTATGTTTTATTTAGTGGCACTGATCATTTATTTTTTTGAGTCATTTTTTTCAGATTTTGTCCTTTTTAATGCTTGATATATATATTCCTTTAGAAAAAAAGTTGGAATTTGTAGAATTACCCACAATAATCTAAAGAAGAAGAGGGAAAATAGGTCGTGATTGTGGTTGGATTGCACTTTAATGATAATAATCCAGTCACAGCTGTAATTGCAATATGCATTTGAACAGAGTTAAAGTTCAGATTTAGATGATTTAGAGCAAAAAAAATCAAACACAATCTATGCTTTTTGGTGTTATTTTTTATTTAGTGGCACTGATCATTTATTTATTGTGTTTTTTTTTCACATTTCAATGCTAGTTCAAGTTTGAGATGGGATGTACATTTTCTTTCATAAACAAAAAAGTTGGAATTTGTAAAATTACCCAAAAATAATCACATTACTTCATCACCAAGTTGTGTAGCTCTTCTTAATAATATTGTGAAAGAAGAAGAATGGATGACTGGCTTTCCTTTTGAGTTATCATTACATTATTGCATCATTTTAATACATTTTCCAAAATTCTGTTCTATTGTGACATGTCCTGTACTGTCTTCTAATGATATTCTTTCATATTTAGATCATTTATACTTTAAAGTTTTATGCTTTTTCCCTCTGGTTGTTCCTATTATTTATGTAACGCACACAGAAGAGCCTTTATGTCCTGTGTGTATGCTCACATTCATATATGTATGGATGTAAAATGTGCTTATGAATAAACTTGCTTTGCCTTAATTATATTTTTATATGGAAACTTGTGGCAATCACAGTGCATTGCATTATGATTTTTCTCATTCGTCCCAGCTGAGCAGACAAATAGTTTTTCCATCTCAACACGAGCTCAGATCCAGACTCAGACGTGCTTCCGGTGTTCGTCCTGAACTGCGCCTGATTTCCCACAACAGGCCTTTTATTCGAGCCCTGCTGGATAAACTAATTCTGTCTGACTGGAGGTTGTGTCTTGGTATTAGGAGGCCATTCAGATGCGTGCTATCTTTTTCCAGGTGTACTCGAACACGTTGCTGCTTCACCCTCGGGGGCTGCTTGTGTATTCATTTATTCTACATTTCCATGCCAGGCTGCTGCAGGCCCTGATCCGTGAGCCCGGTGTGACCAGAGCGGCCCATGTTTCCGACTGCCGGTGAGGCCTCTGATCCGGGCAGGGTCAAAGAGGAGGCCGGAGCCAACGAGAGGGTGGAGAGCGCAGGAGGGGTGGGGGGAGGAGCTGATAGTGTCACTGAATGCCTGGGAACCTGTCACTTTGTGTCAGCGTTAACGTCTACATCTGGCCCGCTCTCACTTTAACCCCGAGCAAAGTACAACTAGCTCACAGGACTGGACAACAGAGCAGGGAAAACAACTTTACTCTTCCACCTTACGTGCGGCGCCGTTCGCTTGCCACAGTCCACATCGGAGCAGTGAGCCATCACTTCACATCAGCAGAGTCCAACTCCACCCTGACTTCATGGGTGTTTAGGAAACTCTTTGGCACATGACTAAAAATACATATCTGCCTTCATGAACGCTCAGTGAAAACAAAACTGAAACCTCATGGTGCTGCCTCATTTTTCTTCTAATGGTGGCTGTATTTACTTGATAATAGCTTTTTCATGCATCTAATTAACTTCTCTTTCATGTATTTAAGTAGTTTAGTTCATTAAGGCATATCTCAGAGTTTAACAGCTCAACTAAGGCTAAGTGTGAAAAAAATTATCTTATTATGGACAATTGGCAGTTTTTGTTGTTTTTTTTTTTTTTTTTTTACAGTTTTTTACTGACCTCAAGGTAATAAACAATTCAAAAGCAGCAATGCTTACTAAAATTGTAAGTTTTAGTAAGTCTTAAAGACCCAGAACTGCATTTCTGGTGACTTCCAAATAAATCTTTCTCTACATTTAACCTTTACTAAGTGATTTATTACCATTCATTACAATAATATTCTCCATACTTTTGATTTTTCAACAAAAATCTGGTGTTCTCTTATACTCAATTTACTGATAATGCAGATGTTCATAAAAACTCAAAATGCAATCAAAGATTTTTAGATCAGAACAGAGAAAACTGAAGAAAAACTGAATTTCCAACAAAATATAACAATCACTGAACATTAAAAACAAGTTTCAACCAACGACCACAATACAACTCCATGGGTTTTACTGGTGAATCAATGTTGCAGAAGACAACAGTGTTTCCACGTTGAGTACAGAGCCTTTGAACGTCCAAATGGGTCATATCTGATGACCATGAAAAGACAACAAACTGCATTTTACCTGAATTATTTCCATGCATTTATGGGATTAGTGGTTCAGAGGATTTAACGTTTTAGATCTGAAGATGCTTTTGTTTGCTGGAGGCTGTTTAGGTTTTGGAAGGTTAACAGCACAAACAAATAAACAATGTCATTGTGTTAATTGTTAAAATGAAAATAATTTTCATTCAAATGAAGCTCTCTATCTGCAATATATTACAACATGTAAATGGGCTGCATTGAGTTAAGCAACACTATGCACTTCCATCTGAATTTTTCACCACTTTCACAAAGAAAAGCCTTGATTTATTGACTTAATTTGATATAATTGTCCAGCATTAACCTCAACAAACATTAAATACATATAGAAACATTTACCTAAATTAACAGCTTTACTATTGCAATCTGTCAAAAGATAATATGTAACAATTAAGGCCTAATTGATTTATATGAAAGTCCAGGCATGTTCATTTTATATCACTCATAAAACAGATGGATCTGATGTGTCAAGCCATAAAATAGAGAGTGAAATAAATGCTCAACCTCTGCCCACTAGAGCTGGGTATTAAATATCTGCCTCACCATGACTGATAACGGTGCACGTCTCAAGTTCCCATTATATAATTACTCTTTTGGGGTATTTATGAGTCTGATTATATTGCAATCTAACAAAGTTATCCCTGACAATCAGACGTTTAGTCAGCAATGATCTTCACTGAACGATCTTAAATGATAACATTAGTCATTCATTAAGTCATGTGAAACATCTTGGCACAGAGATAATCAGATCCTGGTTTCTGGATAAAAATAGTACTGTTGTTTGGTGTCACACTGCCTCTTCACATGGTCCCAGCAGCCATGCATGCCAATAGAGACCTTTGTTTTGTGACACAGTTTCAGGCCGTAGGAGTGAATGAACGCTTAATTAAACAGAACAATGGTCAATGGGTATTGTGACTGAAGAGGGAAAAAAACATGTAACGTACTGCAGAGGCACACAGTGATCCACCGCTTCTATGGATCAAAAAGACTGAGATAAACCCTGGTTCAATATGATAATCATCAAATTAAAATTCCAAAACATCACATGACGATTTCTGTAAAACGGAATCACCATTCATCATCTATATTTGCCCTTTTCTCTGAATTTTGCAGAGGTGTCTTGAGAGTTCGGGCAGTGTGATATTTTTTTTGTTGTTGTTCTTACTGCTCATATTATAAAATCTTGAGGAGCCTGAAATAAACCTGCTCATAGATGCCGTACACAATTGTCAACATTTTTCTGACTGCACATTACAAAAACAACAAACGCTTCTATAAACAAAAGTTGGTCATATTTAGTTGAACTTTCCTTTGCACTCAACATGTCTTTAACCTTTTTGTTCAGACAATATGACACTTAATGCATTCATTTTCTGTTGTTTTACACCAGGTTTCATTCAACACATGTCAGATGTTTCCAATTGTTTGTGCTGCTTCTTGTCATGGGGTCAGAGGTCACACTAAATACAAACTTTAACCTTTACAACACATTTCGTTCAGTTTTTGTGTGTCTTTTAAGGCTGTGCTGCACATATTTACTGTATTTTCTTGGTTTATCTGAAGAAAAGAAAACGAGAACTAAATGTATACTGTGTATTCTTGTATTTATTCTTGTATTTATTTTTTATTTTTTTGTATTTTTATTGTGGTTTTAATTTTTGAGCTGGAGAGAGTGAAAGAGAGAGAGGGAGAGAACTTAGCTGTTGTTCTTCCCTTTGTAAGTTGCTTTGGAAAAAAGCGTCTGCCAAATGCTTAAATGTAAACGTATACGCTCATGTCAATCCTGTAGTTTCGAAGCCAAACCTGCAGATCACTCAGTTCCTATAATTCTTTATTTCCTCAGTAACTACACAGGTCCACACATTAAAGCCAAACATTTTTAGTCTGAAATCACTAAATAATCCCAATAAATGGACTTAAATCAGCTCACCAGTCTAGCAACATGAATAATATCAATCCACAACACAATGCTCCTGCAAAATATGTTTCCACTGAAATTCAGGACATTTAAAGAGAATAAATGAGTACATTTGTTTAATGATGTGATGTATGTATGTGATCTCTCTGAAAAGAAAATCATTTGACAAATTAATGTCAGCCATGATTCAGGGTTTTTTTTTAGTTTTATTAATGAAATATACTATCTGGAAAAACAGGAAAATGAAACTAAACCCTTATATCCTCTTTTGTACAGTCCATTTTCAGAAGCTTTTTGCAACACTGAGGCCCTATCCATATGAAGATGGTTTTGGTTGTACCCACAAATGTTTTATATTGGATAGACCTTCTGTCCACTTGAAACAGGTGTTTTCAGTCATGGAAACCACAGTTTTTTGAAACCAGGTCCCAGAGTGGATTAATCTTCGTCTGTACAACCAACCCGCAACTTTTCTAAAATGATGATGTCATTACTCCCCCTTTCAAACCTCTCACCCCAGGAGTAAGACTCCACTTCACAACAACTATGGCGGACAACAGAGTAGGGCTCGTGCTACAACAGCTGCTGAATCCAAATCTTCGGCTCTTCTTTCACTACAATGAGCAACAAACAACCATAGCTAACAATATTCAGTACCATGGAGAGGGGCAACCAGGAGGAAATATTGGATCAGACCCGGTACACTGTAAAAAGTAAAACATTGAATCAACTTAAAAATTTTTCTTCAAAAGGTCACACATAAAAAAAAAATAGTTGAGTGAATCAAATGAAATCGCATTGAATGTAATTTAATTTGGTTCACTTAATTTTTTTCTTTTTTATGTGTGACTATTGAAGAAATTTTTTTTTTTTTTACGTTGATTCAATCTTTACTTTTTACAGTGTAGAACCAAGCAAGCTTTATGTGCATGCTCTCTGTGTTCTCGGTTTTTTGCGAGAGCATTAAAAACCACATAGAGGCCTTGCATTTGTACATCATTTACAGTCATTTTCCGTGGTTTTATGTGGACGCAGATATTTCCTGGAATGAGTCCATGTTTACGAAAACAAACAAAAAGATCGGATAAGAAAAGATGTGGTTTTGTGTGGACATGGTTGGAGTTTACCGTTTCTTAACAGCTACTGAAATAATACTTTTCAAGTTTAGTAATCAATTACATACAGCACAATGAAACAACAGCACAACAACAGGTGTGTTTCCACTACACTGGTCCTGGGACTTTTTGGGGTAAAGGTACTTTTGACCGGGCCGCGAGTTGTCCTGGTCCTCTCAGGCGTCGTGTCTCCATTACAGTAATGGCCCTGTAAGAACCTCACAATGACGTCATCATATCACGTCTGTTTCTGTAGTAACGTCATTAACAGAAAGTGCCAAAACAAAGCAGCAGCAGAGGAGGAAATCACAACAAGACTGGACATGGATAAGGACCAAGTTGGGATGTTTGCTTCTTATCTTCTTCGCTGTTCTTTTGTCGAGTAAGAGTAGTCGTCTTCTGCTTCGTCGTGTTGTGAAATTTCTTCAGCAACTACTCTTTTAAAATTGAAGGTTGTTTCTCGCGATCTGCTGATATCATTTGCAACAACCAATCTGCGCGAGTTAGCCACTAGTACCACCCAGCGACTCTACTGAGCTGTTCTCGAGTACCTACCCTTGAGCAGGTACTCCGTTGGTTCCTGAAAACAGCCCTGTCGGAACGGCCCAGTCAGTGGAGACACACACATACCATGAAGTTCCTGTAAAACGCCCCGGAAGTTCCGATAGTGGAAACACGCCTCATATATTTTACTTTACATTGTGGTAACCTGTGTGCTTCTATCAAGCTTCTGTTTTGGGATATAGTATGTTCTATATGTTCCCTAGATTTGCTAAAGTTATAGAAAAAACCCCCCACAAAAATGCCTAATATGGTAGCCTGGTAAGCCCGACTATGATATGAATACATAGTCTGGACACGATCCATAGACTGAGCTTAAGCGTACGGGTGG
>JAQQZY010000007.1:27310533-27323509 GCA_030068375.1 Ostorhinchus rueppellii
TGAGGCTCTATGGAGCGTGCCTAGACCAACGATTCAGGCAAAAAATATTTTTTGCCACTAGAGTCGGGCTAGTTTACTAGCCTACTAATATGGTGCAATTTGAACTGAATAAAAACACAAAAATACAAGGAACAACTACAACCATTCCATAGAAAAGTCATTTAGTTATTTGAATTCACTCCACATTCATTACACATTAACTGACTTAAGTGATGCCCAAAGGGAGGCGACATCTACACCTTATGATGGTGTAAAACGCTGAATTTAAGTTATTACATTAAAGTGCAAAATGTAAATGTGAAAATGGTTTGAAACAGCTCTAATGCACTAAAAAACAGTAATATTCAGTAAACAGCGACACAGGGCATTTAATTACTTTACAATCATGTATTAAATGCACACAACAGTCCCAGTAAATGTTAATCTGCACGAGTATTAATGATAATATTGTGATCAGTTTGACCTCGACAGATGTGCTAAATGTAAGAGGTTTCCATGTGGATTTAAACAGTCATTAGACCTGAGTTCAATGAGTCCTACATGAGACGCTGTGTAATCCACTCCCTGCTCAAACACTGAAACTCATCTTGCTTTTATTCTGTTTAACCCACAGGTGGCCCCCATGTGGCCCGAGGGCCAAATCCGGCCCGCCAAAGGGTCCAGTCCGACCCTTGTGATGAATTTTTAAAATACAAAAATAGATATTAAAATATTAACAGTCATTTTAGCTCAGTTTATACATTGAGACCAATTCAATCTGGAGTGGGTCAAATTAGTAAAATACTATCATGATAACCTATAAATACTCACAACTCCATATTTATCTCTTTGTAAATATATTTTCCCATATTGACACACAAAAAAAAGTAGAATTTCACAAAAAAAGTAGAATTTCACCAAAATTGTAAATAATCTGAACAAATATGAACAACCTGAAATGTCTTAAAAGATGTAAGTGTAATTTTAACAATATTCTGCCTGATACTAAATGTTACTGTGTCAGCAAATTATAAAGAACATGTGGAAATAATAAAACTGAAGCATAATATTGTTAAAATTACACTTATTTTTCACTTTGTTCATGTTATTCACATTGTTTGAAAAGATTATTTTTGGATGTAAATATTTTCATTGTTTAATTTTACTTTTCTCGCTGTAAAACAGAGAAAAGTTTGGAGTTGACATTATTATTGTATCATGTTATTATTTTACTGGTTTGGCCCACTTCAGATCAAAGTTAGCTAAACGTGGACCCTGAACTAAAATGAGTTTGACACCCCAGTTTAACCAATAAAGATCCAAACATCTACTGGTGACCAAAAGTATCTACTGATGTAAACTGTTTAATACCTGTTGAGCCACTAATTCTATCAATACGTGTAAATAATTGGTGTAAAACGTAGCTTGTCATCTTTTCATGGTCATCAGATATGACCCATTTGGACGTTCAGAGGCTCCGTAGTTACCGTGGAAACACTGTCATCTTCTTCAGTAAAACCCATGGAATTGGATCAATGACAATGGATGGAGACATTTGGTTTATGTTCCGTTATTGACATTTTAGCCAAAAACTCACTTTCTCTTTATTTTTCAACATTCAACATTTAACATATACATGATCAGTAAATTAAATATAGGAAAATACCAGATTTTCACTGGAAAATTTCTCTGTTTCTGACATAATATCCCACAACTTTAATCTAAGCTTTTATGAACATGTAAATATAGGAACATGTGTGATTTTTACTGAAACAATGCAAAACAAAGAGGGTAATATTGTAATAAATGTTTATAAATCGTGTCAGAAAAGTTACATTTAGAGGGGGAAAAAAATCATATGGAAACTGACACAAAAGTAGCACTGGTTCTTACAACAGAAATGTATGTGTAGCCTGAAAATATTAAAGCTGTAATATTTTAATGTGTTAATAACTGTCAGTATAAATCTTAAAACAAAGGCATTAATACATTCAGAGGGTTTCGGTGTCAGCGCTGTAACTTGGGCTGATGTGTGGCTACACGTTAATGATGGTGTGTACGATTGCAGGTAACATCCTACATCCTTAAGTGAGAACAGGCGAGCATCCAAATGGCTAGGCGCTATTTATAGCAGCTGTCAGCACCTGCCAGGGCCCCTATAGCCTGCTAATTAGGATCCCTTCCAGGTAAGAAGCTGAGCAGCAGTGGCTCTCGCTGCCTTTTAGTGCCTCGCAGGGAGACTTTGACCGTACTTCATGATGAAATAATTGGCCGCTCATTTTTCTAGCCCAGGTCAGCCTCTTGAGAGAGACAGCGAGAACGCCTTGTCAAAACAGATCGAAGGATGGGGCCAAGAGGGTGAGCGAGGCCTCCCCTGGCGCAGCATCTCGGTTATGCGAACAATCTGACACGCCACACATGTTGGATGTCTGAATGAATTGGGGAGCTCCGTGGCGTCGGCTTAAAGGAGATCTAACAGGAGGGGGCGGGGACTAATTCAACTCACTGCAACAGTTTTTTGGGCTTTAGTCAAAGTCAGATTCCATGCTTGAATTGGAGCTGCTACCACAAAAATCTGTGTTAAATCACGCCACAGTCACTGCCAGAATTAGCTCCTCACCACACTCTGCACAGATGGCATCAGCGGCGCTCAGTGCAAATGCTTCGCATTCTAGTCCAGGCTGCCTGACCCCTTCCTTAATCCTAATTAGGAATGCAATTTTCACCAAGGCCTTTTTCAAGCATGATGAAAATAAACATTTGTATGGCCGCTGCACTGCCTTATGAGATGCAGGAGTTCACTGATTTGTGATGCCACTTCAACTCTAGGGCAGGGTTTAAGAAATGACATCTACTAATAAGGCTGTAGAAAATCTCACACACTGATACAAGTTATTTCATATCCACATATGATGAATAATATCAGGGGGGTCACACATACGGCCCACAGGATGAATCTGCAAAGTGTAAATATCACACTGTACATATTAACACTTAAGGGTGTCAAACTCATTTTACTTTCAAACTCCCAATTCCAAACTCCAAACTTTTAACAATATTATGACTGTTATTTATGTTATTCTGCATTTGTAGATCTGACCTGTAATACACGTGTATAAATATAAGTTGAGGCATAATATTGTTAAAATTGCACTTGTTCTTAAAGGGTTCATATTTATCTAAACCCACTTTTATTAGCCTTTGGTTCATTTATTTGTGTGTTTGGACCCTAATAGTTCACAAAGTTTGAATTTGAACCATCCAAGTGCTGCAAAACTATCTTTATATTAATTTTTAGCAAAAAATCAGCTGGATTTCTACAACCTGTTTTAAATCCTGCTGAATTTGTTACATCTATAACTAGTTACTTTACAACATTTGTACATATAAGGTCAAGACTTCAGATGAACATTTCTCCAGTACGACATAATTGTTCATCAGCAGCAGTGGTTGTAGTAAAAACTGAAAATAGGTCCAAACTTTGAGCTGATTACCTAAAATATTCAGTTGTTGGTTGTATTAATGAACAAAAGTGGTTGAATGGGACAGAGCAGCACATAATCACCTGGAGGGGCGGGGCTTGAAGTAGCTCATTTGCATTTAAAGACCCAGCACTCAAAACCACCTTTCTGGTGTCATTACTCAGAAATAGGGTTGAAAATGGACCTGTGGAGTTGAATTAATGAAGAATTCAGACCTAAGTCGAGCATTTACAGTTTATGTAGACCACAGGGAAATGTTTTAAAATGCATGATTCCCTTTAAAAAAGCAAAATATCACTCCATAAGAAAATTTACATTTTCTTGTCAAGTTCTTCATATGTGAACATTTTTCATAATTTTACTTTTGTCACTAAAAAAGAAAAATGTTGATTTATTTATGGAGTACGATGCTATTATTCTACTGTTCAGACCTGCTTGAGATCATGTTGGGATGTATAGTGTGTGGCCCCTGAGCTGAAACCACACAGAAAGGTGTATTTATTTCTCTTCTTCTTTTATCTCTGCAGCATAATTTGCAAAGTACACTTTTCCTGCCCATGTTTGTCTGTTGCCTTCATGCAAATCTCCTGCATCCATGGCACGTCGACATGGGCGTGGGTGTCATTTGGACGTTTCATTAAACAGCGGTCTGTGGTTCCTCCAGGCTTGACCGAAAACCTGAACGGGCCAATAACACATCATTTTGACCCTGAACGATTAAACCATTGATCCGGCCTATTATGAATGAGCCATAGTTAATGCTCCTGTGGTGGGGGTGATTGCATTTACCACAAATTATTCTGTGGTTCTACGAGCTCATAATTCATGCTGATACTCTGGACGAAAAAGAAAGTGCTGTTGGACACATTGTTGCCTCTATGAGTAATGTTATTGAGGTTGCTATAGTTACTCAGCTTCTTTGAAGTTTTGTTCAGGGTGGAGTGAGTGCACATGCTTGAGATATTAACGGGGATGTTTCTCCTACAGCCAAACAGTAAAGAGTCTATACATCATATTTCTGCTTTCAAATATTAAAAAAGTAGCCTGACGTTATATTATATGTTTAGAATAAAGAGCTGTGAAGTTCTGCCAAAGATGCCAATGGATGGGATTGTAGAGAAAATACACTGAATTGACTTCCATCGACAGGATGAGGGACTTATGTGACCACTAGAGGGAGAGAGGGAGTAGTGAGTCACTCTGCCAGCCAAGGCCAAGGTGAGGATGAGTAAGAAACAACAAACAAAAGAAGTGACAAAAATAGATGCATTGTTTTCACCAGTAGACACAACTCTAAATGAAAAGAATTTAGTTTGATGCTGAAATGGCTGAGTTTCTTCTACAAGGGTGAGTTTGATTCTGGGTGTTTTCACACTAGGTATCCAGGTCTGTGCCATACCTGGATACACTCACACCTTTCCCACAGATGTTGCATTCAAGCGCGGCCTGTATCTGAGTACGAGTGGGTGTTACAGGGAAGGTGGTGGTGTGGAAGGAATTCTGTTGCCATCCAACAAACGTGGAAGTAGAAGACAAACCCTTATGTCACCAACTGAGTGACCGTTTTGTTCATTTGTCTACAACGGCGGCAATGCTTTTCTATCTGTTTGAGGCAAAGTGAAGAAGAGCGACCTTCCTTGTCCCTGATATATATAGTTCCATAGGTCCATGAGGGGAGCTCGTGCATGTGAGCTGTCTGTGTCTTGTGATGATTAGGTTATTTCTGTTGTTGGAGTGGTGATTAGGTCACGTCTGTTCTCGGGCATGGATCGCTTTTACACCGGAGTCCACGCAGTCTGTACCCAAGACTACGGTCTCAGCTGGACTTGGGTACGGTACTCGGGCAGGGAACATTTGCATTTACTTTGATAAGATTAAGCAGACTTTGGGGTCCAACATACTTGGATACAGACTCAGGTACACAGTGTGAAAAATGCCCTATGAGGTTTATGGAGGTATGAAGTTATTATGTGGTGGTCTTAACTGTGCTGAGGTGCTGTTTGTTGATCTATGGTTCAGACTAAACTGTGATAGTTCTCACCTTGTTTAGATGATTCCAAACAGACCTTTGACAACACAAACCATGAGGTGATCCATGGTTTTACTGTGGCTGTTTTCTGTCTAAAAACAGAGCTAAGCTAACAGAGCTATGACGTAACCCATCAGCTAATGCAGCACGTGAAGATTATTAAACGGGATTTTTTTTTTGAGCGACTGTCAAATAAGTGTAGATGAGTTTTAACCCCTTGACACCTATTGATGATGCAAATTTGCATCAACCCCCCCCAATACTATCTACTTGAAAGAAAAAAACGCAAGTCAAAATTTTTTTTCCACAATTGGAAATCGATTCAGGCGTGAAGGGGTTAATTTGAAGAAGAAAACAATGTGTAAATAATGAGTTTTACACTGTATCCACTGACTGATACAGTGTGTGGATACAAAGCGTTGATTTGTTGGTGGTTGTTGTCGTCCTAAGTGTGTTGTGGTGGAGTTTGGAACCTCTTTGTCGTCCATGTGAGTGAAAAATACAGCAGTAAACAGAACGATTTGCAGGAGAAATGATAGATGCTACAAACTAATCTATATTTTCCCTACTATTCGACAATGAACTGGTCAGATAATAATACGTAGAGATAAATCCCTGGATATAGTCTGTCCCTACAAACACACACCAGAACCTCCCCCACCCAGCCCACTCACACACACACTGTATCCCAATAGAAATATTCCCTCTGAACCTTCAGCACAACACAACGGATTAACCCATAATTCCTCTACAACATACATGTATAAAGATCTGGACTCACATCTGCAGATATCAGGCTAATCTGGATGTGTGCGGATATTAACATGGGTGTATTTTTTGACCAGCCAGCAGTTCTTTTACCTAATAATGCCCCATTTGGCCGACACAGGGGGCAGCTGAGCCACTCTGCCACAGCTTGCAGAGATAAGCGCTCATTGTTGAGTGCGTGGACAGTGAGCGAAGCCGACCACGATGAGCTAAGGCTCGACTGACAACTGAACAATAACACAACGCCGCACAGCAGAGACATGTTGACTTAGCAGGTCCAAAAGGTTTAATCTGCCTCACTTCCTGCGTGCTCCAAGGATGCCGCTGTGGGCTGAAAAGAGCTGAACTGAAAGGGTGCTTTTTGCGATGCAGCCTTTAGGGACACAGTAACTTTTTATCCAACGCTGCTGACTTTTCTTTTCAACTGTGTGGTGCGTTTCCCCCCGACCTGCACATCTCTACAGCGCAGACAGGAGTTCAGTGGTTTGTTTTTGTTTTGTTTTTTTGTGTGTTTTTTTTTTTTACACGTGTCAGCCCTGGGAGTGTCATCGTAACTAAATTACACTACCCAACAAAGCATGAAACCAACAGACAAATGTAACAGGGAATTAAAACACACATGACAAGGCTGTAGCCAAATGCACTCATGTCTTGAACTGTGGAGCTGCACATTTGTGACACTCAGGAGCATAATGTGTGAGATGGCAGCAGGAAGCTTATAAAGTCTTCATAATAGGGCCTCCCAGCAGTGTTCAGCCCAGTCATCAAGATGCTATCAGCTCCGAAACAGCAGGCCCGGGACAAATCCCACTATTTCTACAGTCTACTCTTACAACGCTGGCTTCCTACAGCCCTGCCTCTTAACGGGCCTTTGTTTTCACTTGTGAACAAAAGCTGTTTTGTGTAACCGAGGCTGGAAATACTGAAATACTGGACTTAGTGTACCTCTGATTTCCTTATAATAATTCAGGAAGGCTGCTTTCCTGCTTGACTGACAATAAAAAAGAGGTGTTCTTTGGAAGGTTTATCAACAGTTGGTATGATTTGACTCATGATGACTCATTTCTCTTCCAGTAATATGTTCTGTTTCTGTTCTCACAATTCACCAGAATGCCGTTCAGTTTAACTGTTTCCCAGGAATTTTCGGCTGCACAGACATTACAAACACAGTCGTATACTCAAATACTGATGAACTCTAGGTACATTCGAGGTCAACTGCTTTCATATTCTTACCAGGATGCTCATTGCTGATTCATATGATGATTATTTTCTGGATTAGTCAATTGTTTGGTCTGTAAAATGTAAAAAACTGTGAAAAAGATGCTGTCCTCAATTATCTTATTGGGTCCACAGTCCAATTCTATTCAGTTTACGATCACAGAGAAGGAAATAAAGCAGAAAACAAAGAATATTTTAGAATCTGAAATCAGAACATCCTCAAACTGTCAATTATAAAAATAGTTGTCAGTAATTTAATTGTTGACAACTAATCAATGCAGCACCAGTTACATGAGCATTGTGTACTTACAGTATACTACAAAATAAATGAAAATACTTTATAATCAATCGCAATTATGGATTAAAATAAGTACCAAGTTAAGGTGACAATCAAAATTAGAACTGCAACAATTAACTGATTATTTACTGGTTATTAAATCAATCCATAACCAGTTTCAGTATCTAAAAAGCTTCTCATATGTGAATATTATCTTGTTTCTTTCATCCTCTAAGACTGAAAATAATTGGATTGTGAATGAAAAACACAACTGTGGATGCTGATTTGAGTTTTAGGAAACCATTCTCTCCAAAAACTTAAACAGAGAATAATTATTAGTTGCCTTAATCGATATAATAGTGATGATAAATGGATTACAACTGAATGTATTGTTGTAGAAAGCTGATATGAAGAATTTAAGTTTATTTTACAGAAATGAGTTTGTTGTTTGTATCTATAGTTGTGCGTGTACTTGTCCATCTTATTTAAGCTTTTTTTTACCCTGTTGTAAAAGTAGTCATGCAATTAAAACAGTTTCTTTCACATTCTATCAGAGTTAAGTGTCAATCTTTTACTTATCGGACTTGAGCAATAACAGTGTAAGTACATTTCTGTAGACATCATCTTATTTTTTTATTTTTTTTTAGATATAAACTGAACTGACTTCAAGGAGTCACCTCGACTAGTCACTGGGTCAAGGGTTAAATATGTTACCGCTGCAAAGATTTACTCCTCCACAAAGATTTCCTTTAACCCTGGCCCTCTCGAACTGTGGCAACTGGCCGGCATGTTGTATAATGCTGTGGGAAGCGTTTCTAACTGTTTCATTGTTCCTTAGTAAGCACTAATGGGGAGTACGCGAAGAGGAGTGCAGAATGGGAGGTCGACTGTGTGGGGATGACTGGTCACAGGTGAAATGGGCTTTGACAGAAGGAGTCGCTTTCAACGGAGGAAGTAACGCGACAAGGACACCATCTTTTACAAACACATTTTTGCATCTTTGGAAACTTCTGACCTGTGATTGGTTGTTTTTACTACTGAACCTGAACACACCACCATCATAAATTCTAGTTTATTACTCCATGAATCCCTACCATGTGTTCCTAAAGTTGTTCGAATGATTAAAATCAATGCATTGTTGTGTCATTTTGGACCTAATGTCATGAAACAAATGCACAATAGTTGAACCATAGACCTTAATTGTGTGATTTAGTGATTTCATCCCTATTCATATTGGACTAGTCATACCCATGGACTCTGGATTTGCAGCGTGTATGGTTTTTACTTAACTGTATTGACTTTGGTTCTGATGGGAAGGGCGTACAATAAACAAAGGTGATTTGTGGTTTTACTGTGTCGGTTTTCTAAAAACAGTGTTAAGCTAACAGCTAGAATGTAAACTAGGGCTGGGCGATATATCGATATAAAAATTATATCGATAGATTTTTAAATGCGATATGGAATTAGACTATCGTATATATCGATATAGTTCAAATTTGCGCTGTGATCCTTGCTCTGCTGACCCGGAGCTCTCTGCACTACTCCGCGTGCCCCTGCCCCTCCTCTTTCATGCACAGAGGAGGGAGGGGCGGGAAGAAACACTCCGGCAGCCGCAGACCGGCACTGTTCAACAAGCATGGAGGAAGCAACAACATCTGCAGAGTGCGGGAAGGACGAATTGGTCTATAAAACTACTTGTGAAATGTCATATTTGGCTTTGACTGAACATTAGCTCTCACTTTGCGGGAAAAAATTTCGGGATATATATCGTATATCGATATTCAGCCAAAATATATCGGGATATGACTTTTGGTCCATATCGCCCAGCCCTAATGTAAACCATCAGCTAAAGCAACATGTAAAGATTATAAGACAGTCTTGTTTTGAGCGACTGTCAAAATAAGTGTGAATGAGTTTTAATTTGAAGAAGAAAACTTGATGATGAGACTTTATACTTTAGTCTAATATGAATAAGGATGTATCAGTGACTAAATAGTCTTACCTGTGGACCTCTGGATTTGCAAAGTATGTTTTTAACACAAATTTGTTGAAATTATTCCCTGGTTGTGATGCGAAGGGCACATTCACTATTTATAGATATATAGATGTACAGATGATAGCTATTCATATTTACTGTATTTTCATTTTATATTAGTGTGTATATATAACTTAATTTGCACTTTGTCTTCACTCTGTTCTGTGTGTGCTGCAATTGATAATTTTTCCATTCTGGGATTAATAAAATATTTCTAATTCTCTATAAATATAGAAAAATTTTCCTGCTGTAGTTTTCATCATGTCATTTATCTCAGTATCTATTAAGATTCAGTGGATTTCCATGTTTTATTGCAACATAAACCTCCTGAAAACTTTTATTCAACATCACCAACACATCCTCTGTCATCCTCGACCAGGAAATAGGCTGGAAAATCAAGCAGAGGAACCAAAAACTCTTGCATATTCAACCAAATTACAGAGATGTCCATTCGCACAGGACTTATCTCACATTTCTGTTTAAAAAATAAAATACGGGAAGGTAATTGGTGGTGGAATTTTTACTTGACAAATTAGAGGCATGGCAGGTTCACATGGGATTAAGATCACGGATTACAGAGGACCAGAGATGCACAGGTAACAGAGTTTAACATGTGACCATCACTAGTAAAAGCTCATTTCCTGGCCTAATATACACAGGGTTCCTACAGGTTTCTACAAGTTACATTTAAGACTTTTTTAACACTACTTAGAACAGAATTTAATGTCCATTTCACAGCCTATTTCCCGGCCATACTGGCAAAAAATTGTAACTGCTAGAATTTAGGAAAATGTATTGATTTATGCCTTAATTCCCGCTGTGAGTCATTTCTCACAGGAAGCTGCAAAATTAGCAATAATTGGTTCCTAATTTCAATATAAATTGTCGGGTTGAAGCAGGTGGAACCAAGTTGACTAACGTTACTTTCTTTACAGCTTGGACATTTAACAAACACATTTAATCTGAATACACTGAACAAGTTAACCCCTTGATGCCAATTGTCGCAAATTTGCATCAACCCCCCCCAAAAAAAATGGGGTTAATGGGTACATAACCTAAGACCTACTATATCAAATTTAATGACTTTTAAATACTTAAAGGTACTAAATACTTTAAAGGTATTAAATGCAGACTTTTAAGATTTTTTTCAGACCCCGCAAGGTATCTTGTATGTATTATTGTGTTTTCCTTCAGGCTAATTCTGTGCAAAAACACTTGCTTTTATAATATCATGAAAACCCCTGATCTATGAATCTATGAAGTAGTGACAGGCCATACAGCGAATTCAGATGACATCGAACTCTGTGTTTACCACAGTCTAAAAAAAATGATTTAAGAGGGCGGAGGCGCCTGTTGTCATAAGCCACACACTGACTTCCAAATTCTTTTTTTGCAAAACACATAAATGAGAATAAATCACAGCTGTTCCTCATTTTAAGAGCCAGTTGTTTGCGAGCATCGTGTGTCTTCTATGACAAAACAACAGAAATAAATATTAAGACATCAAAGTGTGCAATTTCCACACAAGAATTTCCCATCAAGCAGCCCCCTCAGACAACAAATGTGCATTAAGGCATACTGTGGACTCAAATAGTTTGCTCAGGCTGCCTCAGTTGCAGGACGGGGAATGTTGCCTGAACAACAGCTGGGGAGGGAAACCATCTGAGACTCCTGCTGCTGCCCCCACCCCATCCCTGCCCCCCCACCTCCCCAAGGAACGCACTTCCATCACCTGCTCAGAGAGGAATCCTTGATGGGTTTCCGTGGGAAATACCAGGCAGGGGCTTCAGAGAGCTGAAACGACCCACCGTTTCATGCCACCCGTTCTGTTTCCAGGCTGTAACCCTGAGTCTGCCACCGCCACACAGGAAGTAAAGGTGAGCGGTCCACGGTTACAGAGCTGCATACTGGTCTGGGAAACAATGGCCAAGTTCCAAAGTGCTTTCACGGTAAGAATAGAGGACAGCTGGCGACCTCAGTCACCTGCTGTCTGTGCTTACGTCAAACATCAGAGTGCTGTGGAATTCTGCGTGTTATGGCTGACTGAGCATACATACGCTCCCGTGTTCAATAATACGTCCACGACTCATAAATCATGTCCTTTCCACGAGTAACAACACAGCAGAATTCCGCACAAATATAAATAATGAGGAAAAAAATTCAATTAAATATTTTCTTTCCCTGAAGCTGAGAGTAAAGGAGTGCATTAGTAAGCAGATTAAAGTGCACTTTCTGGTGTTTACAGGCAAATACAAAAACATAAACCTGCTCACATCTGGCACTTGGCTGGGAATTCCAAATCCACCGGAGCTGGTTTTAGGTTTTCTTTTGACTACCCAAATAATAAAGATCTTGCTACTTTATATAATAACTTAACTCCTACCTTATATAGAAATGACTGCATGCGGGAAAGAATAACCAACTAATCGCCAGTGGAAATGAGTCAGAGCGAGCCGAATATTCCATCAATTAGAGACGAGCTTCCGGTAAGTAATAGCAAACTGTGAATTCCGTGGAAGTGTGCTCAGTGGGCCCTGCCCTGATAAGAAATGACCACCTCACACTGGCACAACGCCAGCTGCAATCTGCTTAAATGCATCCATCTCCACAGTGGAAGGAGTACAACACAGTGGGCAGAAGGCCCTGTAACAATACATTATGGACAAACACTGCATTATATCATAACTTGACAAAATGTCACAATATTTTATGACATTTTATGATAATAAACAGCCTGAAGGCAAATATGTAATACATTTGTTTGTGTTTTGGAATACATTATTACACATTGTGATGTTTTTTTGTTTTTTGTTTTGTTGCAAAATACAAATCGTAAAAGACTATTACATTTGCAAAAAACAAAACAAAACATGAATCTCATTTTCCAGATCAGTTTTTACAGGATGTTGCCAAGTTTGACTGGATATTTGTAAACTGTTACTGATGGTGCTGAGAGTTTAGGGATCAAAAAGTTATGAGATGTGTTTATACTTTTCATTGGTTAATGTTTTCATACTGTGCATAACTTTGATGTCCCAATTTGGGTTGCTCGATTAAGGAAAAAAAAAAATCAGTATCACGATAATTTTGGTCGATATTGAAATCACAATTATTCATTCATTCATTCATTCATCTTCTATACCCGCTTTCTCCTCACTAGGGTCACGGGGGTCGCATGGAGCCTATCC
>JAQQZY010000007.1:27323609-27341325 GCA_030068375.1 Ostorhinchus rueppellii
GTAGCTGGGATAGGCTCCATGCGACCCCCGTGACCCTAGTGAGGATAAAGCGGGTATAGAAAATGAATGAAAAAAAATTGTTTCAACTCGATTATATGAGTTTTGAGATCATTTGACAACAAAATCAAAATCGTGATCAAAATTCGATGAATTGCATTCCATTCTATTTTGTTTAATTTGTATGTGATATGATAATATTGGGGCCTGATTAGTGCACTATTGTGTACATTTTTGTCATTGTTATCAAACTTCTCTAATGCCGTGTTTCCAGTACATGATGCTGGTTTGACTCGACCTCTTTACGTTTCCATTATACAAAAGGATCTGGACTCTGGGACCTTGTGCTAGTTTTGTGGTATCTACTCCACTGAGGTTCCAAAATGGGGGAAGAGATGCTAAAATGTGACATGTAAACACTGCAGACCACTGATTGGTCAGAGAGTTGTCTCTGCGTTATCAATGTGTAGCAACCTGCCATGTTTTATTTATTTATTTTTTTTAAACATGCAGAAGTTTACAGTAAATGTGCCGGTAAGTTAATCCACATGATAGCAGCCCATAAAACTACACCGTGGTCGGTTGAGGAGGTTCAGACATTTCTGTCCTCAGTGGCTGATGACAAAATTCAGCATGAGCTTGATTGAGCAACATGCAATGAGCGACTCTCTGAGCAGATGACACAGAAGTTACACACTGCGTTGCTATGACAACCAGGTACGCTAAAGCTGGTAGTATCCTGTAATGGAAACAGTCTCCAGGAATAGTACCTGGTACTCGAGTCAAGTCCTGCCAATACCACGTCATGGGAATGCAGCGTAAGGTGGCAACAACATAAACCACATTGTACATGTATTCAAAAAGTATTAATAATCCATATTATCTGATTAATCTGAAATGAATACTTTCTTAGTGGAGGTACGGTGTGTTTTTTCAACTTTCACATCTTGTTTCTAGAAAATTAGCATCTATTATCACACAGAAACCATGACAACCATGATGATTCAGAAATAGATTTGTCATAAACTGATATCTAAAGTCTTCTTCAAACTAAAAATGTAATTTACTGTGTGTCTTCCTCTGTCAAATGTCAAAAAAACAAAACAAAACACAGATAGTAGTGATGATACAATAAAAGTTGACCTGCAGTAACAGGTTTGAAGAGGGAAAATCCAGTAACAGCTCATGCAGTTGGAGTCATCACTGTTGCTCCACAAGGAATTTTGAGACTGAAAATACATGTGATATTTACAGTTTTTGGTACATAACTGTTATATTTTAGAGGTGGGCCAAACCAGTGAAATAATAACATAATAATATAGAAATAATGTCAACTCCAAACTTTTCTCTATGTTTTAGAGCAAAAAAAAAAGTTAAGACAATGAAATTCTTTTTACATCAACAAACTATCCTTTCAAACAATGTGAATAACATGAACAAACTGAAAAATAAGTGTATTATTATTAATATTATGCTTCAGTTGATCATTTCCACACGTTCATTATAACTTAGAGACAAAACATTTAGTAACAGGAAGAATATTGTTAAACTGTACTTACTTTTCTTCCGACATTTCAGGTTCTTCATACAGTATTTGTTCAGCTTATTTCCATTTTTTGTGAAATTCTACTTTGTTTTAGTGTCAATACATGAAAATATTTACATCTACAAAGAGAAAAATGTGGAGTTGGGAGTATTTATAGTTTAATATGATAGTATTTGACCGATCTGACCTATTTGAGATTGAATGTGGAACTTGAGCTACAATGATTCTTAATATCTTAATATCTATTTTTGCATTTCATAAATTCATCCCCAGGGCCTGACTGGACCCTTTGGCGGGCCGGATTTGGCCCCCGGAGCATACGTTTGACATCTGTGATGTAGATTAAAAAAAAAAAAGTATTTAAAACAAAAAACATTGGTTGTTTTTTTTATAAACTTCTAACTAAAATTTTTAAAATCTGAGCTCCTTTTTTTTTTTCTTTTTCCTACAGCTGCATGTTTTCAATGCAGCATCTGTGAGACACACTAAATCACAAAACCATTACAGTACGAAGAATAAACACGATTTGACCAGATTAAGACGCGTAAGAAATGGAGAAATGTCCTCAAAGAGCCTAACTCCCACTGAAATCTATTCCATGTGTGCAAGATGAAAAATATAAAGTGAGTGTTATGACATAATGCAGTTTTTTTGTCCTATTTATTCCGATCTTTAGATACCAGCTCGTCATGGCAGTCCCGCTCGGCCCATCCCTCTGCGCTCGACATTACCACGGTAACATTCGCCCCTGAGGAAGACGCCCACAGATGTGAACACTGATGATCTGGAGTGTTGATGATGATCTGAGATAAAACTGTACAGTCGCTCAGTTCTGCATGAGTGATCGTCTGAGGGGGAAGGCGAGGGGGAAGGGAGGCGGGGTCAAGCCGGGCCAGGACGGGGGATTCATTACAGGGACTGGACGGAGGCCGTTCACAGACTCCGATCCAGATTCCCTCTGAAAGTATAGTGCGAAACTCACAAAACCATAAGATCATTGTTCTAGCTCAAACCAGATTGGGCCAGAATGGGAGGCTGAGAGGGAGCTCCGGGTTCAACGCTGGGGTGGAGCGCCATGGGTGTGGAGATGGTTGTATGTTTTCCCTCGTGTTCACCACCCACCAAAAGCACACACACACACACGCTCGCACACACTCATACACACGCACACACACGCACACACACGCACACACTTCACTGTAAACTTTACCCCCGCAGACTAAATGGCTTTTGTTCTCGTGTTTTCTGCTGTTGTGTTTTTTATTTTCTCAATAAATTATTTGTTGGCTCTTTGCTTTTGTGTGTTGAATATTTTAGGAACCACACATCTGTGCTCTCTGGATCGTTGGGTTCCGAAGAGTAAATATGAGATATGGCTTTGTTTTAAGCGATAAAGTAGAAGAAAAGCAGACGACGACCAGCGAACACATTCCAACACTGCGTTTTGTCGTACGCTGTTTTTTTCTTCATGTTGTTAAGCAGACACAATGCAGATTATACGCAGATTTTATAATTATTTTCACATGTTGCTCTTATAATCATTTTTTTTTTTTTACTATTTTACTTTTCTTACCACTATGTCTTACCATTTTCATTATATAAGTTACACTTATCTTTTTTTCCTACTTCAACAGGTTTCATTTCCTCATTGCAGGACTAACTTACTTTATCTTATCTTATCTTACATGCAGCTGACCAATAAGTGATAATAATGACCTAAAAACTATCAGATCCAACACATTATGTTTGTCCCAAAGTGTTGCCTTCCACCAAAACCATCTACTCATCTAAAATGTTATTAACTGTTGATCCACTAATCCTATCAATCCATGGAAGTAATTGGTGTAAAATACAGTTTATCACCTTTTCATGGTCATCAGATATGATCCATGTGGATGTTCAGAGGCTCTAAAGTGAATGTTGAAACGCTGTCATCTTCTACAACATTGACTCACCAGTAAATCCATGTAGTTTGATAAATTACCTTGATGGGAGACGCTTGTTTTTATGTTCAGTTAATGATATATTTTGGTGAAAGTCACTTTTTCTTCAGTTTTCTCTGTTTTGACATAATAACCTTTGGGTTGACTCCAAGTTTTTTTTACGAGCATCTACATAATGAGTGAATTAAACATAGAAAAATACCTTATTCTTGATGAAAAATGTAAAATGTAGATGATAATGTGACAACAAATGGGGATAAATCATCTTTTAGTGACTTTCTTTTTATCATCAGAATACAGTTAGCGGATTAGCAGTGTCTTTGTTTGGTCTGTTTGATTGATCTGGTCTAATTTTCAGTATCCATGTTATTTTTATTCAAAACTGACAAAATGCATATCTAAAAAATGTGAAATCTTCAATCTACTTTGGCTGTAAATTGAAGGTTTATTATTTGCAATAACTTGTGTTTAATTTTCTAAATGTTTCTAGTTTTAATTCCCTACAAAATCAGTGTTGCTACACTTTCTGCATTCAGAAAACAAGAGAAAACTCCCCTTCTAATTAAACATATCACTTCACCAGAGTTTATATTCTTCTAAAATCTGACACCGCAAGTTTCACTTTTTCTGCGAACGTTCCAAACCCTGCTTTTCAGTCTCCTTGATTACTAATAATCGGTATCCTGTCTGCCCTGAAAAAACACACCAGTCGACCCCTCGCTATGGGATCGTTCTGCACAGTGAGGCTTTTGTTTAAGTCTCTGAAAATCCCTTATTTTAATGTCCTGTGATCACTGCAGCCCTGTGAGTGAATCTCCGTGTTCTTTCAAGGTTACCTTACGAAGCCCTGATAAAGGCCGCTGAAAAAATCGTGTTCGTCTGACTTTGGAAAGTGAGCGGTCTTGTGAAAGGAAGTGCCGGAGCAGATAACGCTGTCGTTTTGGGGACATCTCCTCTCGCTTTAATGGCAGGATATGAGGTTTAATGTTGAGAAACTGACAATTTAGTTTAATTATAACCTTAACAGCAAGGAAAAAAAAACAACAAAAAAAAACAGGAAATCCCTTTACACTCATGGGCTGTGGAATATCCACGGGCTCATCCTCCATTCCCATTTTCCTTTTTCTGTATTTTTCCGTCATTAAGCCCAGGTCGGAAAGTATTTAAAAACATAGTTAACAGACTGTTTCTCTAAAAGCTGCCTTTTAGTGGAAGTTTTTTTCCCTTAAGTCTCCATGAAAGTTAAAATTACAGTCTTATTTTTACACTTAAGTCGGTGATCGGCTTTGAGGCTGCTGCCCGGCCGTTTGGAGTGACCTGCTCCAGAGATGACAAATGGAACCCCTGAGTCACAGTGAAATCCACCCAAATTACTTTCTCCTCTCCTTCTTTTGGTCTGTATGACACAGCAACTGAGCAGACCACATGCAAAGCCCCTCTCTATTGGAGCTCAGACAGGGGCTAGCCACCATGTTACAAACTCGTCGCCTATGTCTGGCATCCTGACAAATATCTGAGGCACTCACTTACCCAAAGTATGCCCTCACACACATGTGGTAACAGCGCTGTGTCTGAGGTTTCACACTAGCATGATTCGCAGTGAAGCCTAAAGAGCATGGACACTCCGGGCCCTCTGACAGAATCAGGAAATTCCATTAATGCTGCAGGATGTATCAACCATTTCATATCTTTTTAAGTATTCATCCCTGTTCCAAGGAACATGTTCTACAAGGACTGTTTCCATAAAGTAGATTTTAATGGAACACCATTATTGCTGCTATACTATTTGACCCTTACCCAGGACTGCAGCTAAAAATGCATGCATTACATGCATTTCCATGTGTATTTAAGACATATTTTAAAGTTTTTAATTAGAGGACATCCACTGAAATACCAACTTCCAGAGATTTGTTCTTATCTTTTCATAAAAACACTAAATGCACAAAAGATGGTAACACCTTTTTCCTTAAATTCTGATATAAGGAACATTTATCTTGTGACTAATCATCTGACCGGTACCCTATATTCTGAACATGTGTATATTAAAAAAAATGACTGTAAACGGGTGTATATGTGTGGTCCGATTGTTGCAGGTAATACAGTTATTTTTACTTCTCACATTGTCTTTCTTAAAATGGGTCATGGACCGGCTTTTACTGGGTCACCAACTGTTAGAGTAAAATACACAACAATAATATGATATGTGCACTTATTTTCATTCTATAAATAGAATAACAGTGTTCTCTAAGACAAAAATAAAGCAAAAACTGCAGCATGATTAAAACGTTTTAGAGGACAAATAATACAAGACACAAAAATGACAAAAATGACGTAACAAGACCTGGAAGATGCATGATGATGAAAATAAAAGACACTTTCAGAAACAGTCAAGTGTGTTTGTGTTGTTCAGTTTGTCTGGTGGTTGATGACAGCGTGTTAGTGTAGTTAACAAGTGATTGTTGACACTGACTGATGTTTTGTTGTTCTGATGGGTCATATGTCTGTAAAATTACAGTGATTTAAGACATTCATTATGTAAATTTGAGTCCCAAGGAGCCACAGAACTTTTATTTTTTGATGTTTTACTACAAAACTTTAGGAACCATATCCTTATTTATGAAATAAACATGTCAACAGTTATTGTACCCATAGCCCAAAATCTATTCATATTCCTGACAGTGTTTCTCCAAGTTTGTGGTGGATATTTATTATTTAATATTTGAAATTAGATGATAAATATAGAATTTCACATGGGTTTGAACCATACTGATGTAATTATTATTATTACCATCGTATGTGTTAGCAACAACCTAACAGGCTACAACAGATTGAAAAGCCACAAACACACCCCTACCACAACGACTTTGCATTCATTTGGTTAGTTCAGGTGCTATGGGGAAAACCCTACGTCTTATATGAAATATAGTAGACTGTCTTTGGTTTCTCTGATTTCTGAAAAGCTTCAAATTCACTTCACATTTTTCAGAAAAACAGCCTCTGACACTTAACTGATGGTATTTTTTTGGTCTAAACTGTGAGAGAATTACTCCCAAAGGTCAAGGTGATGGGCTCAAATGTCTTATTCGCTCCATAAGACAAAAAAAATCCCTTTACTATCATAGAAAAAGTAGGAAAAAAATGGATAGCGAGACTAAAAATAGTTTTTAGCAGCCAACTCCCAGTCTTCATATTCAGCATAGAAAACATTCCAAATCTAACCCATTTGAGTTTTCTACCAGGAGATGCTTCAGAAGGGTCAGAAACAGCAGAACAGTGTATCACTTCCAGTTCAGTCTCAACATATTTACCACGAAGCGGCCCAGAAGGCACCGTCCTCACACCATATGGCCAGATGGTCTGGTTACAATCTGTCCAGTCAGCTCAACACACTGTACTTCAGATGGTACTGGTGGAGTCCCCACAGCAGCTATTGATCCCAGCGACAATCCGGCTTCTGTGAGGAGTGTGTAAATATACCCGCCCGTCTACTCTACTTTAGGTGTTTCATATGACGGTCGAACAGGAGACGCTGCCTCTGCTCTAAAGTGTAATATCTTGCGACTTGTCACAAACACTCAGAGTGACATCTGAATTCCATTGCGCTGGAAATACTCAGAGTGGAGCGGCTAATGTTAGGGACTGACTTTGAAGGCCACAAATCTCATTTGCCAAAGCTAATATAGGAACAAGATGAAGTGTTTTACCGAGAAATTTAGTGCATCACCCTTAATACTCTCTCTGACACACACACACAAGTTAATCATCGCTAATAACTCATTTGGACCAACACCAAGATTTCTGTGTCGTGTCTCACCCGGAGCTTTCTGAAAGCCTCTCTGCACAACGTCCTGCCAAGTTTACAGCTACTGAGTCTGTCTTTAAAGAGATGGGGACTAACATTAGGCTTTGACATGGATTTATTTCGGCTATGGAAGTGATTAGATTGTCTTTTTCCATTAGAAGGGTGTATTTAGACCTGGGGTGTCAAGCATACGGCCCGCAGGCCCAAACCGGCCCGCCAAATGGTCCATTCTGGCCAGAACGATGAATCTACAAAGTGCAGACACTAACAGTCAAAGGTGTTCAGGGCCCATGTACAGAACAATCTGACCTCCAGGTGGTCAGACCAGAAAAGGAAGCGCATAAAAGTCAGATCACGTTCATATTGTCTACTGAAGATATAAAGATTTCCTTTCCTTTTTTGTCAGACAGATAAAACACTGGATAAAACAGCTGACAAGACACATCACCGTAACATTGAGTGACCCTTCTGAGTGGGGATGTAAACAATTAATCAACTATCAATTAATTGTCAAGCATTTGCTCGATTAAATGATTAATTGTCAGTTAACTACCCTTTTTATGGTGTTGACAGTAGGAGGCGCCACTGCTCAAACTAGGCTTAATCACTGGAGTTGAATAATGCTGGGATAGGCAGTCATTGAACCGGATCATGGCGTATGGGGGGGGGGGGGCGCATCTCCACTGAAATGTCGCTCCATTATGTCAGTGATGCAAAGTCAGAAATGTCCATTTCTTCTAAACTGCCCCTGTTCAGATCCATTTATTTTATTGAATTTCTCTGTTGAATTTACTTCTGAGGAAGGCCACATTATAGTCTAAACATGCAAACGTAAAAATCTACTTTTTTTCTACCTGACAAACATGAAATGGTGATCTTTAAATTGCATTAAAGCCTTTGCTTACATTTTCAAACTATCCTTTCATTAAAAATGTCAATAATCTATGAACTACCTGACATTTCTCAAGAAAAGTATATGCACTTCTAACAGTGTTACGTCTGTTACTGAATGTTTTCTGTCTTTGTAGAGTCACTGTGATCAGTGACATTTAATGCATGTGTGCACATGATAAACTCAGGCATAATATTGATCTCCAGACATTTCAAGTTGTTTATGATTGTTCAGGTTATGCACATTTTTATGAAAAGATAATTTGTTAAATATAAACATTTTCATCCTGTAATTTTACTTATTTGCATTAAAACAAAAAGAACAATATAGAGTTGTTCTTATTTCTAGGTTTATGTGCTACTATCCTACTATTGTGCTGTATGTGGCCCCTGAACTAAAATGAACCCTGGTTTGGAAACTTTATTCTGTGTCTAAGCTTAAGCTGGTGCTCGTCGTATCTGAAAACGCCAGGATTTCCAGTGTGTAATAAATATTTTTTTCTCTTTTTATCTATTTTTTAACTTAAGGACATGGAGGTCCAGCACCTCCCTGTCAGACCAGCTCCATCCATCATTTCTATGCCGCTCTGTTTTCAACCCCTTCTGCACCGGGCTCCCAGAGGACACCGCTAACTCACATCAGGACCTCTGAGTGACATTTAGTGCCTCTGCTAAATCGGCTGGATTTACCCCCAAACCATCAGCCAGAGCTCCTCAGAGGGTTTTTAATCAGACAGCCTTGTTTTATTCACTTCACAGCATCTTCAAACTAAAATAAACCACTGCAGAGGCTTCTACCGCACTTTGGAAAACTTTCCTGAAAAATATTATCGCAGTAAATATAACCAGAAGGTCTGATGGTAATAAAAATGAATACGGCCAATGATTTCCAACCTGTCTCCTATCACTGCAAAAACATACGTGAAGGAGACTCTTCTGAGCCCAGAACATCCAGTGATTATGATTTAAGACGATGATTCATGTCAGAAAATTCCGCCCACATGCAAAAAAAACAACCAGCAGAGGTCATTTCTCTTTCTTTGCTATAAAACATAGAATCATCAAACAACAATCAAAGACAGAACGTTATCTGATGGAGGATCAGGGTCTGAGCTCATTATTCTGTCATTATTATCTGTTGTGTTTAAAGGGCTCATATTTATCTAAACCCACTTTTATTAGTCTGTGGTTCATTTATTTGTGTATTCGGACCCTTTTCGCTCATAAAGTCTTCCTGTTTGTATTTAAAAAAAAAAAAAAAAAAATTAAGTTCAGAGAAGGTAATTTTAAGTTAAGAGGGATGTTTATGTTTGAAACATGTAAAGTCAGACCAAATGTTAAATATCACTGTGTTTCTGTTATTGGTGTCAAATTATAGAACCAACTGAAGGATAAATTGAAATTGTGTAGCTTATTATCCATTTTTTAAAAACTTTAAATTGTGAAATGCTCAAGGGTTATGAAAATACAATGATTTCTAAGTGACTTAAGAAACTGAATGTAGATTAATTTTGGCTACTGTTTTATTTTTCTGCAACTTCAGATATGGAATTGGAGTAAGGATGGGAGGAGAAGCAGAAATATATGCCCCAGGCTTCAGCTTCTTCCTTTTTCAGTAAAAAAAAAAAAAAAGTGCTAACTGTATGTTCTTTACATGTATATATTTTTGCATGTAACTGAAATTAAAAAAATATTCATTCATTCATAAAGTTTGAATTTGAACCCTCCATCTGCTGCAAAACTATCTTTATATCAATTTTGGCAAAAATCAAGTGGATTTCTCCAACCTGTTTTAATTCCGACTTACGGTAATTTTTTGTTATGTTTTATAACTAGTTACGTCACGACATTTGAACATATAAGGTCAAGATTTGCACCGAACATTTCTCAGAATACGCCATAATTATTTATCAGCAGCAGCGGTTGTAGTAAAAAACTGAAAATATGTCCAAACTATGAGCCGATTACCTAAAATGTTCAGTTGTTGGTTGTATTAATGAACACAAAAGGCTGAATAGGACAGAAAGGGGTGGGGCATAAAGTGGCTCATTTGCATTTAAAGGGCCAGCACATCTTTCTGGTGTCATTACTCAGAAATAGTGTTGAAGATGGACCTGTGGAGTTGAATTAAGTTAGAATTCAGACCCAAGCAGAGCCTTTACAGTTTATGTAGACCACAGGGAAATGTTTGAAAATGAATAATTCCATTTAAAAAAGTAAAATATCACTCCTTTAAAGCTTTTCAGACACAAATGCATACGTTTCTAATGATGTCAGATAAATCGAGCTGTAATAAAGTATATCCCCGAGCAAAGACCTGTCTTCAAAATCAGTTTTTATTCCATGACATCCTGCATTGTTTCTCCTTATAGTATAACTCAGTCAACTCCAAGGAAACTTAAAAGCCTGAATCTAGTCCCCACACTATTCCAAAAGCTGCAGCGATGCTTTTATCCACAGGCATCAACCCGGTTTCCTTCCTACACCACCTACCTTGAAAGCTGATTTTAATATTTTAGTTGGATATCAGGGCTTGTGCCATTATTATCTCTTTAAAAGCCCAGAAGAGCTGATGATGAAGTGACTTTATGTTATGGGATGATCTTATTTTATCTTATCTTATCTTAAACATTTAATGAGAAGTTTCCTGGCAGCTGAAAATGAGATCTTTTTTACTTGCGACCTCAGTGGGTCTGATCGTTTGGGATGAACTGTGGTCAAACACCTGAGGTTATCAGATGACTCTGCCTTTTGGCTATTTTTAGACAGTGATTGCCCTTTTGTTACAGCCTGGTAAACAAAAGATGAATCCAGAACGATTATCAGGTTATGACTCTCAGCGGGAGCACAGCCTCCAGCTTTTTCCTCTCAGAGTGGCAGCAGCTCAGCCACATGCAGTTCATTGCCTCTGCCATGTCATTAATGAAACCCCTAATTATTTCACTAAGCTGACAGCATTCCGATGTATGATCAATGGAGGTCTCTTTTGACCTATTGATGTACTATGCTAGTGTCCAGCAAACACACGGGTGGGTGGTGGTAGGGGGGTGATGGCGCTTCCTCCCTCCAGGGACCACGTGATGGCTGATAAGGATCATCAAACAGGAAACCACTCGAACACTGCCCTGAGCCAAGACAGCCAGCACACAGCATCTTAGAGATTATCCTGTTGATCTGGGCTAGCCTAAACATCAAATAATAAGGTCTTAGCAAAACAAACAACCACTTTAGCGGCAACTCAGCATCATTTTCCAAAACTCATTATCTCAAAGAGGACAAAAATTGGCTCTTTTTCTCATGGGTGCCACATTGTTCAAGCTATTGGACCGTAAACGATCTCTTTATGTACATCTATCATCCTATTTTTGTCCTAATTATAGCTGCTTGTACTTCCTATTTGCGCTATATTTGTGCCCTTTTACTATTTGCACATTGAGTTTGACGCCAAACTACACTTTGTTGTCAAATACTTACATTATTCATCATATCACATCGTCAGCCTGAGGAGTTAGTCACAAAACACATTAAGTGTGTGTATGATGATATTTTGATTTACTGACACTATGGAAGCTGTAATATGTGAAACTGTTTTATAAGATTTTAGCATTACTTTGTCGGAACTATTTGACCATAAAAAATGATGAAATTATGCCTCTTTATATAAATCTATCATCCCATTTTTACATATTTATATTTATTTATTGCTCTTTATCTTTATTATCTCTTTTATAGCTCCATTTTACTATTTGCATATCAAATTTGAAACCAAACTGCAAATTTGCATGGCTTATCAAATTTTACTGTCACCCCGTACAATTAGTCTTTAAAAGTTCAGTGTGTGTACAATAATATTTTGATTTAGTGACACTGATGTGGAAGAAATAACATGTAATTCACCACATTATTCAAACTATTTGACCATAACTGGTGAAATGATGCCTCATTATACACATCTATCATCCTATTTTTATATATCTATGTCAAATTATCATCATTTAACTTTTTATTTGCACTATTTTTGCACTGCTTTACTATCTGCGCATCAAATTTAGTGCTAAACTTCACCGTGTTGTCAAATACTTGCATGGTTAATCGAATCGCATTGCCAGACACTGTAATTAATCAAAACAATGCACTTTAAAGGTCCAGTGAGACACTGATGTGAAAGAGGTAAAACATAGAACTGTTTTGTAAAAGTTTTGAGCTCATTGTATGAAATATAAATGACAAAATGATGCCTCTTTATATACATCTACCATCTGATTTTTTTTTCATATATATATATATATTTGTCAAATTATAGCTCATTTACTTCTTATGTGAACTATTTTTACACTGTTTTCCTATCTGCACATTGAATTTAAAGTAAAGCTGTTCTTTGTTGTGAAATACTTGAATAACTAATACCAAACTAAAGGTCCAGTATGACCATGACTGTGCTGTATAACATTGTATCTCTGAGCTGGAAGAAATCCACACTTCAAAATCATCAGTAGTGTGTGTATTTTCCTTGATAAGTGACCACACAACCCCAAAATGTGTCATTCACTACAATAATCACATGAGTTTTCATCCTCATCGTTCAGCTTTACTGTGTACTGAAAATGAAGTTGAATCAAATCTACAAATATGACCATAAACTTGCTTTGCTTGACCAAGTCTGAGGTGTTTTGGTCTGTTCTCTGCCACGAGGCTCCTTGTACTTTCCGACTGATTGTTCTTTCACATGGCAGTCTTATTGACATTTAAAGCACGCACATGCCACGGCCATTTCTGGAACGTGAGCACGTTACTGTTTGCCTTTCAACCTCCGCATCTGCTAAGGCTTAAAAACAGATAAAAAGAAGAACAGTGAGCTGAATCCCTCTCTGTGTCAAGTTAAAATGGATTTCTGTCTCGGGAGATGTATCGTCACACCCAGGCCATGTTGTCTGAACGCCCTCAACCAGCGAGGCTGCTGAGCTTTCCTCACTGCTCCCTTTTCTGGTCTGACCTCAGCCAACTCATCAACAGGGGGCCCTTTTTATCTCTGAGGAAAACAGGTGGTTATGATTGTTAGTCAGTGCACATATGATGAGACGGGCTCTGCCTCCATGTGTTTTCTATTTGGAATGCTGCATTTGCTAACACGCACACTCAGGTTTGGGAGGGACGCCACAGATATTTCTGGTTACGCCTGCGACGCTGCTCAAAACACCTCCACCCACTCCTGCTCAGCTGTTTCGGGTCATTCCACAGTAAGGGCCATGTGCCACTTCCACTTGATCCCATGGAGTGACTGTTGTTACACAGACAGTCACACAGCTGACTGAAGCGTTTTTTTAATTTTTTTTTTTTTTTTTTATTTATGATTACCAAATTTCGTGGCTTTCAAAAAGAACAATTGCACAACTCCGCTTTAGCAACAGACACAAACAAACCTACAATAACTTGCACTGCACGGCTGTTTTCTGCTTTCCTATCTTAACTGAGAAAATGACAACTGTGATAAATGTGTTTTGCCACCGGCACCTCTCACTGAGGAGTTTCTGGAGAGGATGGATCCTGACTTGTAACAAACAAATGCGGAGCAGCCTGGGACTCTTTTCTGTTTTGTCTCTCATCCCTGTTTTACTCTGCCATTTACTGTCTCTGCAGTAAAATGTCAGACTGTATGTAACTTGCCCACAGGGGCCGTACATGCCATTCAGAGAGTGCTCCAAACATTTGCTCACAAGCTTTGGGTGGGTAGAGAAACATCTGACAACATGCACTTCCTGGGGGAGCCACTATCAGCGGTTATCTTGGGGCGCACCGACTCCTGCCATGCCAAGTGGTTATGCCACACATGCCAAACAGTTAGAAAAGCGCCGCCACTTGGCTCCGATTTAGACAAATGTTTTGGAGTCCTGGCTAGCGTCACTGAGCGAGCACCTCAGTTATGTGTGAAAGAAGATGTTCAAAGCAGCAATGACTTATCAGCAGACGACACGGGGGAGGTTAAACAACAATCTACTGACAGCTTTCTCCCTTATCTTATCCATACAGATAAAATGAAGCTTCTAATTGGATTAGACTGACAGCCATGAGCGGAAATACAGATAATGTCAAGTCATAAAAACTATCCATGAAGTGAAATCCATTTCAGCATTTGAGTGTGTGTGAAAGCTGGTTAATTGTATTGAATCCATGCCCACTTTTTAGATAATAATTGTGACTGTTGCATTAGTAAAACATGAGAGATGCTGTTACAACTTCAGATATGCTGTGACAAAGCAGTAAAGTGCCAAGCTGTCCCCAGGTGTTTCTTATAAGAGGCAGTGCAGTGATCTCAAAGTTTATATTTGCTCTGTCCTGATCCACTTTGAGCATCTTCCAAGATCCAACATATCTTGGCCGTGCTTTTGGCAGGAGGGTTCTGGCAGATGTCCTCTTAAACTGTGTACCACTTTCTTTGGAATATTTTAAGTGAAATGGCTCAGGTGAAGCCAACAATGGAAAATGCCAATGCATTCCATTAGATCAGATTGGAAAGTCTGTTCTAAGCATGTGTACTTAAAATAACAATGGGCCTCGTCTTTCAGTCCGCTGACAGATGACTGGGCTGATATTTGCAGCTATGTTCAGTCATGCTGGGGTTAGGCTTCACTTGGAAGGCTGGGGCTGCATTGGCCATTAAGATGATAGCGGCCCAAAGAATGCCATGGATAGAAAATAACAAGCACATCACATAGACACAGAAATAACAGAGTGTGACCTACAGAACCAGAAGCAACACAAATGACAAAGTCACTCCTCTTTGATTTAGTCACTTTGTGAAACAGTAACACAGAACGCAGAGCTGAGCTTTTCCAAAATACTAGAAGCGCTCTAATTACAGTCTATATCTATTAGTAGTCTCCCTCTATCAGCGCCAATTAGTAATTCATAACACAGCTAGTGGCCAGCTCCAGTCTAGCCAGATTTGTCCTGTTTCTAAAGACAGTGGCGAGCTGGCTCAAAGCCAGTGGCCACATGGTTAAGCCCTGCCCCGGCAAGACAAAAGAAATTCTTACATCTTTGCCAGCTCATTGCCTCTCCCAAAATGTCAATTGTGCAGCTAGCATGCCCTGTCACACATTTACTTAAGGGAACATCATTAAAAGTACTGACTTTGAAATGTATCGCTGGGAAAAAAATTAAATAAAGAAACGACAGCCTCGAGGTATGTCAAGAGAGACACTGTTGAGAATACAGCAACAGATATCAAACAAGCTCCACTGCTATTCCTAATTAAAGCAAGCGAAAAAGCCAATGCACACACGTGAAAGATCATAGGATGTTCTCCTGTCTGAGCCTTGCTTTGATCTGGATCTCTGTCCTCTCACACCTTCCTTCATTTACATCCATGGGGGAAGAGGAAAAACAGGCAGCACGTCTCACACCATGCTGTTATGGTGAAATTATTAATACAGTACAGTTATTAACACGGGGACAGAAAAAGAGCCCGACGCTGTAAAGGTCTTCTCAGAAAGGGATAGGTGTTACTCTGAAACTAAAAGTGCACTTGTTCTCACATTTCACATGTGAGGCCACACTTTCAGCCTGACACTGGTTTTAATTATTAGGAGTGTAATCATAATTATTCCACTACAGTGCAAAGCATACAGAAGGATATCAAAGTACGTTTTGTTTTATAAAATGTGTTTGACCTTTAGCAGTAAAGCATCAACAGCTCACTATAAAATCTGGGTTCTTGTGCAAATAAATACTGCAAATGATATTTTTATTTGAAATTTTAAAATAACTTTTGAAATTACGCCCGCTATTTATGGGATCAACACCTAGAAATGAATGGATTTTCCCCTCAGTGGTGTGTGCATTCAATGCGCAAACACGGGAACAATAGCTGCGCAGCTCAGCAACAAGTGTCTGAGCTTCTAGACGCATATTTAAGCAGAACTGATGAAATAAACGCGTGCGTATGGTGCGTAAGTCCTATTCTGCGTGTTTGCACTGTATAGTTTGGCAATGTTTTTATCATATATCACTTAAATATGTGCCTAAATGTAAATGGTACGATGGATTCTCATTAGAATGTGAATTAACTCCTGCGCTCTTACAGGTGTGCGCCTACTGGATCCAAATGTGCGATTAGGAAACGGAAAAAAGGGGCTTTTTAAAGGGGCACAAAAAGGCTGGAGGGAATCGATTTTCCGAGGGCTGTTTTTGTTTACCAGCCCAGCTTTGGTGCCGTTTGAGAGGGTCCAGCAGCAGCGGGAGAGGACGAAGAGGAGGAGGAGGAGGAGGAGGAGGAGGGGGGCAGAGGACAGTGGCCTGGCTCCTCCCGCGGACAGCCTGCTTTATTCCGCCGCAGGAAAAACCGTTATCTCGCATCACTACTTTCAACATCCCCGCTCCAAACCCATGTTAAATAGTTAACAGCAAACGCCACGAAACGGGATTAATTCATATTTAATTCACACAGTTTGTCCACGAACTTTGGAGAGACTGAAACTTTTCCAAAGTGAGGACAAAAAAAAACAAAAAACGTGGTGGCTGAAATGTGCCGCTGGTTGAACTGATGCAAGAGCTCAGTTTGTCCTGCTGTGATCCTAAAACCACACAGAGACAGAGTATTACAGCACACAGAGCTCTGTTTATTCAGATTTACAAACAGCGACGACGCATTTGAGAAACAAACAGCCGCTCAGGGACGCAAAACCGAGCCTCGACGCGCACACGAGCCGATCAAGTTGCACCAAAAATAGCCACAATTTCTCATTTTGTTAAAAGAATTTGCAACGGTAACCACTTTCCATCGGTGCGGCGTGAGTCAGGGCTGAGTTTAGTGTTAGTTTGGTCCAGATAGGGTTACTTCAGATGCACTATTTCTCCAACGCCGCCGCTAAATGTCGATCAAACATACGCAGAAGTAAATCGCGTTAGATGCTCGCGATCCTCGGGGGGAACGGGAGGAATGACAGTCGGTTAATGTGATTTTTGTACTTACAGTGAGTTGAGAGGAGAGTCAGGAGGCAAGCCAGACGTGTTTTCGCCATCTTGGAGTCGATGCAATGCTCGGTTTGACTGGACGTACATGCGCAAAGTAGCCTGGAAAGCGGTGGTGTGGATGGAGAGGAGAGAGAGACCTCTGCACTGAACAGGAGAGAGAGAGGGCGGGAGGGAGGAGGGGGAAATGGTGGGAGGGGTGTCTATTATAATAGGTTTCCATAGCTACCCAAAGCATCACTCACACAGACAAGAATTTATAGTTGACACGATGTGTGAGGCTTTTACTACTGTAGGTAGGAAAACACCAGCCTCCATATGTTTATGGACCCTGGATGAAACTGAGACCAACAGTAAAGTACATTCAGAAGATCACAGGAATGCTTTCCCTGTTGAACTGAGCCAATGTCACAGTTGTTATGAAGACTTATTTATACCAGGGGTGTCAAACTAACGGGAAAACAGAAACTACACTGAACATGTGAGGGTCAACATACAACTGAGGGACTTCTGAAGCACACGGGATATATCATGCATCATGCAAAAAACTAAACTTGAGATATATAT
>JAQQZY010000007.1:27361367-27373143 GCA_030068375.1 Ostorhinchus rueppellii
CACACACACACACACACACACACACACACACACACACACACACACACACACACACACACACACACACACGTACACATCTCTTCCAAATGTCATAGTATCACAAACAGACATTCTGCTATTTCCAGAGCTGACAGGTATGAGGTCATCCTCCACCAAACAGCACAGACACACACCACTATATCTGCAAATGTAACTCATATATACCTCGCTATAAAACTAATCAGGTTTCAGTGGAGGCTAATGAGGTGGATTCTTATTCGCCAGATGTCTAATGCAGGAATGTGCTGAAGCGTCTGGTCACATGTGTAGATAGAGTGATGTTCATACTGTTCCAGTAAATCCAACTCACTTACTTTCATCTGAGATACTTTTGGCACTTAAAACGCATTCTCACCAGATCACATAACTATTATCTGAATATTTACAACATCAGCTTGGGTATAAAGTCAATTTTGGCAACAGAAGCAATGTAGTGTGATATCTCTGCTATAATCCTATATGTTAGCAACTGTCTATGTATAAACAGCAAATTCATTCCCTTACTATTATCTATTAAAGGTTCAATCTGTAATTTTTGTATCATTATATCAAAGGGCAACAACTGTAGCTCCAAAGTGAAACTAATCTCAATGTAATACCATGGATGACCACTAGATGCTTCTCCACAAAGCCAGTCCTTCCATAAATGTACAGTGAGGTCAGATTGAATGTGAATTAATCCATCATCATGATTAATCTGATTACAAATTTAAATACAATTTAACCCCTTAATGCCTGAATTGATTTCCAATCGTCAGAAAAAAGTTTGACTTGCATTTTTCTTTCAAGTAGATTGTATTTTGGTTGCATTTTGGTGATGCGAATTTGCGACAATCAGCATCAAAGGGTTAACCCATCTGCGGTGTAAAGTGACTCTCAACATCTCTGTCAATGTATTTTGGCCAGTTTGTCCAAGTAGAGATACTGTCGTGTTTGAACAAATGGGCAGTTGATCTGGTAGTGACAGGCGGCAGAACCAACCCATAAACACAGAGGGCATTAAACAGCAGGTTTGCCCTCTGGATGGAAATATGAGGACAAAAAAACCAAGACAGAAGAGTCAACTGATATAAAGCATTATGCACACTGGACAGGAAGGAGTTTTCCATCTTAAAATACCAAAGTAACACAAAGCATACGTTAGTCGGAGATTCTGCTAACACTTCGGCTAATGCGTTGCCCAGCTTGCAACAAACATTCAGACAAGTGCATATAAATTCCCTTCTGTCTTGAGTCCGTTTGCTCTTGCCGAATGAAATGCGATAAATGTAGATTAAAATGAATGACATTTAATCATAATTAATTGAAATTAATCCACAGCAACCCTGTGATTAATCTGATTAAAAATTTTAATAGTTTGACAGCGCTAATAATAAGTCAATATATTTTTTCTAACAGTCAAGCTACGCCATTCCCTTTTTCTTCGACTTGCACAAGATTGCAAAAGTATTAAACCACTGTGTATAATACTATTTAAACCATTAAGTATGCAAAATAAGCCGAGTGGTCCAGTCCTTTGGTGTCCCTAACATGTTTGCATACCATTGATATGATGGCCAGTCACACAGGTATCAAAACTGTTGTGGAAATGTAAGCTTCTGGTACCAAATGCATTAGCTCAACCATCACCATTCATGCCCCCACAGTTCCGCTCTTTTGTCCAAATATGGTCACTTCTTCCAGTAAAGAGCAACAACATAGCAACAAGTAAAATGCATATTCTGATTTCCAAATAATGGTCCCAAAAAACCAAGAGGCATCAAAATGGTTCTGTCCAGTTGTTGTATGCAGTCTATGGTTCGAAGCTGTTGGTTGTTTGTTGATATTAGCTCACTCCTTCTCTAAGCTAATGACTTTCTACATCCATACTAACAGTCTGTACACTAACTCCTATGGACAGGACCTTGTTTTTATCTGTGAAAATATGCACCACCACATCAGAAACACTGCAAAATGGAGCTATTGTCAAGGGATGACCAGAGGCACAATACAGACTCCAACGTAAGAACACAAATACACACAAATCTTACAAACTGAAGAGGGTAAGAGGGTTGAAAAGTGTAAATAGACTGCTGAAATCAAAGGACAAAAGGTTGGAGTGTTGAGTTTCTGCCATGTTTTGATGGAAAAGTACTTTCAGGGGGCAAATTTATGTATGAATGTTCTTTTTTCACAGCACTTATGGAGTGATGAAAAACGCACTTATGTGGCTGAAGCTCATGAATGACTAAGACTTTTCCAGTAGGTAGAGACAGTAACGCATGCCTCTGAAGTTTAGCTGTTATCGATCAGTGCTGCTGCGAAGCCATTGCGGTGCTAATAAAGGAGCAGAGAGCAGCGCTGGCTGTCAGAGCACAGTGGACTTTGCTGATCTAGCTCCTCATGCCGTTACAGAGCAGATTGATAAAGATTCAGCCGTGGAGTGATTCACTCATATTTTAACTCAGACTGACATGCTTTTTCACATGACGCACTCACACTCTGTCTCTGCCGCTTAGAGGTGTAGTGTAAAACGTGGACGCTCCACAATCCTACACCAATGTGCCAGGCAAACACGCTGGAAGGCCTGTTTTCTCCTCAGTGTTTGGCTTACTACCCTGACTCAGAAAGCATACTGTCATTTTCTGCACCACGCATTAATACTTCAGGACTTTCTGCACTTAGCAAGCACATTTTTGTGAAAAATGAAACCTTTCCTGAAGGTTTATGCCTGAGGGAGTGAAGTTGTCAGTTATCCAGGCGAGTATCTGCCAGATCTCAATTTCATTTAATTTATTGCTACTCTTGTGGTTTGTTGGGGGTTGTGTTGCACTGAATATTGAAAAATTTATAGTTTTACATATTATAAAGTGTCTCTTTTCCTACTTGTATTGTGTCATGATGTTTGGAAGTAATTTGACTAAGGAGAGGCATGGAGTGTGGGCATAATCACAAAAGCAGCTGAGTGGTTTCAACTTTGATTGTGAAATCCCTCCAACTCCTTCCAAGTAAAAATATTTAACCTTTACATACTTTTCTCATTTTGATTTATGGTCCGAATCCAACTTGACTTGCCCAAGAGAGTCAAATTTTGCAACACAGATCTGTTAAAAGTATACAAATATCATGTCTGACATTTATAAATGAGTGCTTAGTCCTTAATTTGTATCTTCAGAGACATTTTTGTTTTAGATTTTACACAACTTATTCATGGAAGAATGTATCTACTATCACACAATACCATATCCTATTTTACCGAAGGCACAAAAACATTTAAAAAAAAAAAAAAAGAACTTGATGATTTAAATATATTTTAGTGACAATGAAACCTGAAATCCATTTCAGATTCACTTATATCTGACCTGGAACAGTTTAATCATTCAAAAAACATTATAGAACCAACACTTAAGTTTTCTTTTCTTTTATTACCCTCTGAAGGAGAGGCAAAGGGTGTGGTTTTTGGTTCAGCTTATTTGTTTGTTAACACTCTAGCAGCAAGACTATTGGTTGAACTCATACCAAATTGGGTTTATAGATATCCAGTGACCTAGAATAGGTCTGACAACATTTTGGGAACAATAGGTCAAAGGTCAAATTTGTTTTCTTCCCATTTATTTATTTACCTAAATTTATCTGTGTTGTCTATGTCGACACTGACATCAGCACATACATAGACATGATGACATCAGCTGGACGCCAAAATAAGCTACAATGTGTGTGGCACCATTTGTTTTCTTAGTATTTTCCTTTTAGCGTACGAAAATCTCAGGCCAGGGTGTTTTTAGGGGCCAGACTTGAAATGAACAGCATGTACAGTTAAAAACATACATAAAAACACACTTTGTTGCAAATAAATATAGTGTGATATGACGTCTAGATTTCCAAATCTAAATTTAGGATATTGTTTTGTCATTGTGTGTTTTGTGGTTGAATTGTGTCTCTTTATATTATAACAGCTAGACATTTCGCAGATATAATGCTAACAAGAGAACATACACTTAGATACAGACATGTGGGTTGATAAAATCCTAATAAAACAAATAATGAAAGGAGATGACGTTGATAATAAGGAAAACGAAAACATATCCATGTCACTCAAATTCTACAAAATTTCTCTCCACTGCATGTGAGAATATAAACAGTAACCACCCCTGCAGTTTTATCAAATTCCATTGGAAGAGCAACTAAAAAAACCAAACAAACAAAGAATGCATTTTTCAATCCCACCTTAAATATGAAAATGTCAAAAGGACAATATATATCCCGCCCAGTCGTGAAAGAAGAGCTGTTTTTGTCTGCAGTCCTTTTCCTCTGGCCCCAGGTGTTTGATCTGGGTCACTGCATCGATGTGTGCAGCTCAGCTCGCCTGTCTACACAGCCAAGACATTTGTTTGACCAGCAAACTAGACACAGGTGCAGAGACTGAACTGAACAACTCTGTGCTGCAAGGTCACGTCTCTCCTGAAAGGTATAATTCCTGTAATCAATCAAATTAATCTGCCGGCGCACCCTGAGGCCCTGCTTGTTTTACGGATTCATCATGTTCTGCTCAGCATACGTCCTGTCTTGAAAATGAAGATGGAGAAGAAGCCGAACTAATGCAATAAAAGCTCCACATCCGTCCAGTCGCTTGTTTTGCTCGTCATTACGTTACACTAGTACCAATTTGAGAACGGTGGAGGCTTTTGCTATTTTGAGGTCCTTATCAGAGTCATGAAGGGTGAAGCACTCCCAGCTCTCAGATGGACCTCCAGCCTCCGTGAGGGGCCAAGCGGCGTTCAGTAGAGCTGACCACGTGAGAGGCGACCGGCGAAGGATGGAGACAAGGGTATCTAGGCGGTGTATTTATATCCCTCATGTCTCACATCTAACAAAGTGATAGACAGGCAAACTGAAAGCTTCTGTCATACAAAATCCTCCATGGCAGCATCCGGCCCTATGCTCCTCTTCCCTCAAAGTAAAAAACAGAAACATAATCTGCTGCATGGAGGGGACTCCTGTGATTCTATTGGTTAATAGTTTTCCTCCAGTCTTAGTAATTCCCACTCAGGCTCCTAATGTCAGGCTTAGGGGAGGAATCAAAATCTCAGAGAAATAAATAGAAAGTATAGAGTATATTCAGATCAAAGAAATAGGACATTTTTTCTCAGGGGGACACAATATGTCTCTGGTAATCATTTCTCATGCTCTGCAAATCTGTCATGGACTCATGGAGAATGATGCTGCCATGCTGCTATCACATGTACAGTATCTGAAGTCATTGGCATGTGCTACTGTATTTATTATTCTAGCATTACCCCCAAGGCAAAACCTTGATCCTCGAGGGGAAAAGCCAAGTCAGTGCTAAAATTAGACCTGCAAACTGAGTGTGAAGTGGTATACTCTAACAAAACAACCATGTCTGCATTGTGTAAAGGTTATTTTCAGGCTACTTTGAAAGCTCACCCAGAAACCAAAGCACATTACAGCTTGGTAGTGCTTAAAATATTTATTGCGACACAAACATGATTGGAAATTCTTCTAATTTATCATCAAGGAGTAATCCTAGATAATCATTAATGAATATTTATAGACCTATAAAACATTCACAAACACACATCTGTATGTGCAGATGATTTTATTGCATGTCTTTCATGTTTCCTGAAATGGAGCCTGCCCCTCTGTTTGTTTACCTGTCAAAATAAATCAACAAATGAATAAATACGAGGAGTTGGAAAAATTTGCTGCCCTGGTTGCCGGAGCGTCCAGGTTGTGTAGCGCGATAAAAGGTGAGATCAATAAATCACACCATAGCTGTGTTTACATGTATAATACCAGAGAACTGCGGCTCGGTCCAGTGCACATCCAGAGTCATGCATTCATACACTCCCTCAAATAAACAAGCAACGTCTAAAAAGGGTGCCAGATGGCACCGTGGGAGGTGGTCAGCAGGGAGGAGGCAGGGTGAAGCCCCCTTAGTGAGCTTACGTGAGATCATCCATGCACGCACACATTCACCCTCTGCACAAGACAAGACTTTACTGCAGAGTAAGAAGAAGAAGAAGCATGTGGGAGGAAGGCGCAGCTGCCTTCTCAGGAAATGCCGGGTGTTTAAATCTAAGTCTTTAAATCAGGTTTTATTGTCTAAGAGGCCTTCAAGGAAACCAGCATTAGGCTCACATGAAACAGCCTGTCATCCAACTGTAGGGACCAAGGTAAACACACACCGTACAGAAGGAATTGAAAACAGTGTGTTTTTTATTTATCAGGCCAGTTTTTTTTGTGTCTGTTAATGAAGTTGTGTTAAAATGAGTCTAACCTGTGTAAGTGGGTGGAAGTATTGTTGCGTCACCCATTTAGTGTTTGTGCTGCTGTTCTGAGGCCGACAGTGGAAGTCTTATGTCTGCGTGGGTTCTCTCATGCACCTTAATAAGCTAATTTGGTCAATCTAATGCTGGGTTTCCAGTACGTGGTACCAGCTTGACTCGACTTGACTCAGCCTTTTTGCATGTTCATTATGTAAAAGAACCTGGAATCTGGTACCGGTACTATTTTTTTTTTTTAGTACTTGCTTGGCCTAGGCTCCAAAAGAGGTGAAGAGATACTTAAATGTGGCATGTAAACACAGCAGATCACTGATTGGTCAGAGAATTATCTCTACATCATTGCATCATCAATGTGAGACTTGCTATTTAAAAAAAAAAAAAAAAGCAGATTTAGAAGTTTACAGTAAAGATACCAGTAGGTTTTCTAAGTCCAGGAGTTTATGTTTACTGCCAGAAGTGACTATATTTAGACAAAAGAGGTTGAACTGTGGGAGCTAATGCTAAATAGCAGCTTACTGACACATTTAAATAGTTTCATCAAACATAGTGTAATCTTAGATTCTACTTATCTTAATTTACGTTGTCTTGAACTATGTTTTATTCAATAAACAGAAGTTCTGAAAATCCTGCAAACATTAAAACTTCTATTTGCCCTAAAATCTTATCAGTGGAGCAATATGTTTAGTATGCGCCAGAATATTTAGCAGAAGTTAAACTAATGACACCAAAAATCACCACAGGAAAAAAAAAAATACAGGCTTAGTATTTTTAGAAAAGAAGTCCAACCTAAGGGAGTTGGGGCATTTTGCACATCAACATACTACCACAGTTGCATCATTTTTGAGCTGGGGTTGCTGGGGTATTACTTTGCCCCCCTCAACTTCTTCTTTTTATTAGCTAACCCAGGCTGCCTTTTTGGATTATAGTAAATATGCAAACAGACATTGTTTTTTTCAGCTTTCATGCCATCAGTAAGACTAAAATGACAATGTCAGTGAATTATCTCATAAATATTAAGTCTGTATGTTTCATATTTGTACGTTTGAGTGCCACTAAATAAAATCTAGTCAAATCCTGCATCAACTGCATTTGTTTGGGGGCTGAATATTTTTTTTTTTTTTACTCTCTTTCCTCTGCTTGTAATTCACTGTTTTTATATTTTATTATTTTATTTTGTAAAGCACCTGTAACTGGTTTTGGAAGGTGCGACAGAAATAAAGTTTATTATTATTAATACACTACACTGTGATATTTCCCATTTAAATCTCATATCTTAGAAACATTAATGCAAAAGTGTGGAATACACCTCCAGAATAGCACCAGGTTCTGTTCATTCCCAACTCACTTTTAAACAAAATGTCCTGGATGCAGCACTCGGGTAAATGTGAGGACTCAGGCATCAGGTAATGATGTGCAGCCTCTGTCCTCGGAGTCCAACAGTCCACATTACAGTGATAACCGATGAGAAAATGGAAACTTCGGCCCGGCCTCTGGATAAATGGATTTCTCTGACAGAAACCAGAGGTGGAGAGAGTCCTAAAATAACCTGCCCTGTTGGAGCACTCAGCTGAAAGTTTAACTCGCATACTTTATAGAGCTACTTGCATAAAATCATGAAAGGTATTTAAAAATAAAACAGTCAAAGCGTGGACATTTGGAAATTCTATTCAAATAAAACTTTGAAATGAGTTTCATTATTGATACAGCTTTTTAAAGATACATCTCCTACTTTACACGCTTCTATTTGTGTTCTCATTTAGGGTATGTTCACATTTCCAGCTTCATTACTTGTTTACTGTTCAGTTCTGATGTTTTTAACTATTCATATATAAAAATGTGGCCAACATCAGATTACACTGTGACCAGTCTCTTTTTTTTTTTTATTAGCTTATTTGAATGGGACAGTGTTTCTTTCAGTCTTTCATGTAATTGTCATTGGTTGTCTATTGTCTTTTATTGTACTTCTTTGTATTTTTTGTTTTTTATGATGACCTTGAGTGTCAAGAAAGGCACCCACAAATAAAATGCAATGTTATTGTTATTATTAAACGGTGAAATCAAAAATAAGAGAGGTCCAAGAATGGCGCCTTGAGGAACTCCTTATCTCTATTTGAATTATACTCATGAAGTTATACTGTTCTCTATCTTTAATATAATCCTGCAACCATTTAAAGCGACATCATGCACTTTGTATTTATATAGCTTTTGAGAAGGACTTGCTGATTGATAAGATCAAATGCTTTATTTTCTAAGGTTGTAGAGAGTTTATGTATTTTTTATTTAATGATTCTAGATTTCAATCTATGTAGTAAGGCAGTTTCATGTGAAGCTAAAACTAAATATTTAATTTGAGGAAATGACCCCTTCACATTTCATGAAAACAGTCATGTAGAAATACTTGCTGTAATTTTTATTTCTCAGTTCTGCTTTATTTTGCATTATCAGTACTAATTAGGTCTAAAATTTCACCACTGCTGCTCCGAACTGAGGCGGCCAGCTTTTCTAAGGCTCCGACTGAATGCCATTCAGCCTTTTGTGTTGGGTAAATTACACTGGTCTTTTGGTCTGAACACAGAAGAGCTCCACATTTGTTCTTAGAGAAAATGAAAGTCAGATATCTGCTATCCCTCAGCCCGTTCGGCATATCACTCCCAGGACTGAAGACCTTTCAGTGTTCAAGGCGAGGCTGTAAATCTCACTAAAGCTGGCTGTGTTACGCTTGTCCATTGTGAAGCTATTTTAGGCCCCTTTATGTTAAGACAACTGGCTAAAACCACAACCTAAGATATCTGGAGAAATCTGATTATCTGCTTTTACAGGACTTTTAATTCCAGACAATGAAAAGGAACAGCAGATGAGGAGAAGTGTAACCTCAGATCCAAACTCTTCAAAACAACAATTCATATTAGAGCCCACGTCAAAATAATTATTTCATTTTTTTCTCTTAATGAATCCTCACATTTACCATGATTTGCATTTTGATGAAAACACAGAGTCATAAAAGCTTGAGTTTCCTGAAACTGAGAGATGAGCTGAAGAAACGAACAAAGTTATCGCCCACAATTAACGCTTTCTTTTGTTTCCGAGCTCTCGTTCTCATACAAAAGCTGTCCTAAAACACTTCAAATTTGGGTCATTTGCCAGTAGTTTCTCTGCCAAGTTAATAGGTATTAATGAGCTATAATCCATTTGATGTGACAGCCTACTTATGTTCCCACCAGGGGAGGAGAGATCACTCTGTTTCTTCTTCTATAATGAAGAGAAAATCACTATCAATAATGTGATTCACGCTTTTTCACGCTCGGTGATGAAGTACATCCAGTCTCATGATGCTTGACGCCTCATAAATGTGAACATATCTGCAAAAATGTCGTTTTGGATCTCAAACCCTGAGGATGCAAGGTCACTGATCCTGACATTTAGAGACTTTGAAGTAAAGAAGCTTGTGTAAATTCTACCAACAGTGAAGAGGAGGCCACTGTAGCATGACAGATTTCATGAATTAAACAGTGCTCTTATTAACTGTAGTGAACCACAGGAGTTGGCTTCCTGCAGGATGCTGTGATCTGCTCAGTGCCATGTCTAATTTTTTTTTTCCCCATGTAAATGAAGATTTGACCACACATTAGGGGAAAGAAAGCTCCTACCAAGAGGTAAAGGGAAGTGGATGGTGGTGTTGGGGTGGGGGGGTTACGGCATGAATAAGAGTCCTGTCGTGTGCATGTGGAGGTGGGGGGAGGTTTGGAGAGCGTCTCCACCAGGAGTGCAGTGCAGACAAAAATACAAGCCAGATGCATCTCAATTCCAATTAGGTAATGGGATCTGACAGCAGGCATGAGCGAGCTACACGTGGACCCGGAGCCAGAGCAGAGGGATGGATGGATCTTTACAAGCTTCATTTTAGAGCCTCCTTGACCTGGGGTCCCTCGGAGAGCAAAGCAGGTGGTTACACTATGATCAAAAATTAATAGTAGTGAACAGAACTCAGGAGAAATAAGGAAAGAGTGTGTGGGAGGAGAGGGAAGGAACGAATGAGGAAGGATGATGAGGGAGGCATTCGGAAAGACCTATTAGATATGACTAGGGATAGGGTCTAATATGAATTCTATTATAGATAATACTCACCAATTCGATTCCCTATCAATTCTATTTGAATTAGGGAATAAAGCATAGTAAAAATGGCTTTGTATGCACTAACGTTTTGCAATTTGAACAAACCTCATAAAGGGTTATAATGGGGTCGTTAAAGGAGTGCTGGTTAAATGTTTCTGTATCATGTTGTAATGGAAGCTGTTGCAAATAGCCCTAGTGTAGTTTTTACTGGTAAAATACAAAATATGGCAAATACTTTAGAGTGCTTCTGAACCAAAACACGGAAATGATGTGATGATGCATTTGATGTGATGACGTTGTGGAACAGATAAGAGCAGTCATGTAGCTTGAAGACTAATGATTCCAAGGAACTGAGCTAGTGGGATTCCTATCCCCAGGTATGATACAATGTAGTGAGAATGAGGCAGTTGTGGGAATGGAAACAAATGAAGATAAGATAAGACTTTATTTATCCCACTGTGGGGAAATTTCACAGTTAAGAGCAGAAAAGACAGTTATAAAAAGCACAAAGAAGTGAAAATTTTAAATATTAAAAAATTTTATTAATTAATTAAAATTTGGTGTTTACATAAATAAAGAAATAGAATTAAACATTAAATAATATAGATGCAACCACTTGATTATGCATGTCCAGTTGATTTAATTCATTTATTTAACATGTCACAACAACAGCAGCTGTAAAGAGCCTTTTATATGTCTAAAATTTAGTGTCACAGATAAAATGTTATTCATTCTGTTTCCAACCCACTGACATGTCAAGCACATGGCCTCTATCACACACAAACACACACTATGACACACACAAAAACACACACCGCTGACAGGCTGAATGAACCCTGTTAATCTGCTCATAATTGAAGTTATCCAGGCTAGCTGAATTTTGCACATCTGTCATCCCTGCATCTTGTCCAGTATAATAACAAAGCTGTACTTTTGGATCATGATGCTTTTACGTTTTAAGGGCATACTTGGCTCAACAGCAGCACCGATCTGCACCCTAAAACCTAACCCCTGAGCTGAGATAACACAGTTTCCAGAATAAAATATTGCTTTTGTACATTTCTACAGATATACCTAATCTCAGAGTATCAACAGTTCATCATAGGAAGTACAGTTATAGTGGGTGGTGGTTTTACAAAATCCAGGACTTTGCCATCAGATTCAGACTCCTGTAGGTTTTTAAGGCAATAAAATGCTTTTGTGAGGGCAGGAAAAGATTGAGGTTTGTCCTTAATATGAATAAATGCACTGTAAGTCATTCTTTATTGTATCTTTGGAGACATTTTCTGTATTAAACCTCAGCACCAAAAAGAATCATACACGAATGTCATTTATATATA
>JAQQZY010000007.1:27383611-27398195 GCA_030068375.1 Ostorhinchus rueppellii
TAAACAGAAATACTGTTCAATTATGGCAGCAGTGGAAAACACCTTATACTGGTGGAGCTGGAAGAATACATTTGTTACACACTGTATATATAAAAAACATACAGTCGACAATGGAATAAGGATTTTTTTTTTATATAAAACTGTATAACTAACAGAACAATAGTGTCTATATAACAATATCTAAATACTAAAAAAAAAAAACCTTGAAAACCTGAAATGTTCTCATCTTTATCTTTTTTCTAACTAAACTAAAACATCCATCATCCCCAGCTTTAAAATGAAGATAAATGTGTCATTTTACCATTTAGTGCTTCAAGTGAACAGATATCGATGCATGGAACCAAAATAAAACAGCTTTGGCACCATTTCCAACTCAATCAAATCTGAGTGAAATATAAGAATTTAAGCCATGATGAGAACATTCTCTGTTCATTCTGACAGATTCCACATCAACATATCTATAAGATCCATGGATTATCTTCTGTCACATGGCTCTCTGTGTCACACAACAGTATTAAATATAGACTATAGATAAAGAGGAAAACAGAGGCAGAGGCTAAAGCTCCACTGGATCCACTGGTCTGAAGCCTTAAGCCCAGTTTACCCTCCTTTTATTTGCAGTTAGGTTTCCTCACCTTTTCAGGTCTTAATGGCATTAGACAACTGGAAATGTGAGATTTTATTATGTGTGGTCGCTCCAGTATTTGTGTACGTCACAACCTCCATGACCTCCATTGCTTTTTTGTTTTGTTTTTTTAAAAAAGGTTTTTCATAATTTGCAGAACTGTGCAGATGTTTTATTGTTTGTGTTATTTTTACAGGGCTGCAATGAGCAAATTATCTAAAATTATCGTAATTAAATGATCTGAGTCTTTTTATTAACTGACAACAAAAAAATACAGGGAAATACTGTGCACTGTATTAAAAACTAACAAAAATATGAACCAAATAGCTTCAGTATTTAGACTGTTCTGATGATGGAAACTTTTTAAGTTTCGTTTAGTCAAGTTCAGTTGATTTGTCTCAAACTTTGGGGGGGGGGGGGGGAAGAGCTAAAAAAACAAACAATAAAAGCAAGAAGTCAATCCCATCTGCACCCATGAATGGTCATTCATCACAGAAAAAGTAATAAAATATACTAAGTTTAACATAAATGTACATATGAATCCATTCATAAACTCAGTTTTAGAAAGGACACAATGAAGTCAAGGCTTTTCTAGTCTTGCCCCTTCCTTCCTTTCAGTGTCAGATTCATAACCAAATACATTTCCTTCATCAGCGAGCTATCACATTAAAAAACAGAAAACAATGAATAATGAATAGCAAGAACTCTTCAAAATACTGTGATGTATTGACTGAAACATGGAAAACAAGAGAAGATTAGTTTTGTAAATATTATATTGTCTGCATAGAATTTGCAAAATGTAAAAAGAAAACTCACACTACTGTAAATGCGTAGCACTTTGGTCTGTTTTGTTTTGTTTTTTTTTTTTTTAGCCCTTTCATGCATACTGGTCAGTACAGTGGACAGTTACTCCAAGCTGTTCTCTTATATTCATAGGTTTTGTTGTTTTAGTTCCATATCAGCCAACACAGTGGCCACTTATACACCATCCCATAAACTGCAGCTCATACCATGAGTGTAACTTTGCTGTTCTCGATAAACCTCATCTGCAGTAATTAACAGGTTGTTTTTTTTTTTTAACAAATTTAATTTTTGTGTGCATATTATCTTCATGAAATAAATAACTAGTATTAGAGTATGTTAAATTGTTTGTTAAATATTTTTATTGCATAGTTTCCATATTACTTTCTGATATTAGATTTTAAATACAAGTTTCTTTGCTTCAAAAATTAAATGCATGGTGTCTGACTGAGTGGACATTTTTGTAACTCCTTTAAAAAAAAACAAAAAACTAAAAAAAAACAACTCGATTGCATTTTTTTCCATGCCTAAAGAGAAATAAAAACACTTAGAAACAACATATTAGTTAAAGTTGTCATAATTCATGCATGAAAGGGTTCAATACATGTTCTTCTATTGCTGTTTTCTATATAGACTGAGTAACCCACACAATGTTGTGTAAAATGTCCTGGTCCAACATTATATTTGCTGGTTTAATAAACTTCCAATGACCACATGCATTTCTCAGTCTCTGCATGAAGATCCAGTATATGTGAAGTATGTACAGCAGGACAAATGTCTGTTCCCTTCCTTATACTTCCCATCTTTAATCCTATTGTTCAGATTTATTACATTAATTGTCTGATGTTTTATACCAGGCTTCATTTAACACATGTCATATGATTGTAATTGTTTTGCTTGCTCCTATGTGTCTATAAAGGCTGTGCACATATGTTTTGTATTTTCTTGTATTTGAAGACAAAAGTATGAAAAATAAATATGTATGTTTATTTCAACAAAGTTAAAAGGGGATTAAGACTTCTGCACAATGCTGTAGTTTTAACACGTGATGTACATTACTTGTAAATGTTGAAAATATCAGTCTGGCGGTTGGAATTGTTTTAACTTTGCCTGATTTTTCACTGGACTTTCATTAAAACTGTGTTTACCATCGACTATGATCTGATACCCGACTTCCACTGTATTCATAGTTCACCTTATTGCTTTCCATTCTCATAATAATCATCATTATTTTACCATGTAGCACCATTTATTCTTTGATTTTTTGTTGTTGTTGTGGTCATTTAGATAATGGTATATGATTCATTTTTGTTCTATGCTTAATCCAGACTGTTTTAAGCTCAACCTACATAGAACAAAACACATCCTGCGAAGCACATGGTGATGGGAGCGAGCAGTAATTCACCATCATTTCCATCTGAATGGGTTCAGTGAGTTTCAAACATCGCCTTCTTCTCTTGTTAATAAATGTGCCCATGATGTCAAACATTATTTATATATTTTAAAGAAAAAAACACTGCTGCAGGGCACAGATATATTTTCAGAGAAATCCCGTCAGCAAGGCCATGACCCTTCTCTTAATCCACTGTTTTCAGCCACTCGCAGCCTGAACGCCGGAGAGCCAACCACGCTGCCCCCCCCTTCCCCTTCCCCTTCCCCTCCCCTCCCAGCAGAGAATACCAACTCTCCTTTTACTAAATGCTCAAATGACAGCCTTAGCCCATGGGTGCATGTGGCAAACCCTGTGAAAGTGATTTAATTGCTCTGTCAGGTCACTGGAAGCTCACAGGCTACCTGTTAGTGCAACACACCTGCCCACAGCCAAATCACAGGCAGCCGGTCCTCTGTGAAATGAAACGAGGGCACTGGGGTCCGTGATAATTGGCCCTGACAGCGGGAAGAATCATCGAAGAAAAGAGCTGGGCTGCAGTTTACTGGCAGCCAACGTTTGACACTGTGTAATATCCCTCCAGATTTATAGCTTGTCTTTGTTCTTTTTGCGTCTTTAGTGCTATAAACCCCCCAGTCCCACAGAACAATGTTTTACTTTAAGGCACTTGTGCAGCAGTAGGTGAACCATACACGGTGGAGGGGCTCGTCCCTTTTCTCCTTCATCCACTGGGTCTTAAGAGGTCAAAGACAAAGCTCCAACAAGCTGCTTTGACTTGATACTTGAAATGAAGAGCAGCGTGTATTTTAGTTGGCATCAATTAGGCGACATTTACATGAAAACCATCTGAACCAAAAGCGCAAAAGTGGTGTTTTGTTCTCACTATTAGCTTCGCATTTAGACGAGCGTTTCTGGGTGAAATCTGTGCAAACAGAAATGCAAAAGTGTGTGAAAGGTCATATGTATGGATGCAGTATACACAGCAGATGGCTAGGTCGCAACACTCCCAGGAGTGCCTGCCTAGAATCTGTTTACTTCTCTTCTACCTGTTCACGCCTAGTATATGAAATACAGAAAATATAACAGTAGAAGTCCTCCCAGGTCACATCCACAGCTGTCTAGGTCGCCTCCTCTGTATTGGTGCATCAAGAAACTAATGACAAAAAACTCTGAACTCACTCCCACCAGACATTCGCAACATTGACTCCCTCCCTCAGTTCAAATTCACCCTCAAAACTCATCTCTTTAGATTAGCCTTCTCATTATAATTGCCATGGTTTTTTTGAAAAGTTTATTAAATGTTTTTTTCATGTTTTTATTTTTTATAGTTGTTATGATTGCTTTTTGCTTTGTTTGCTTCCGTTTTTATTGTTACTATGTTTAAATGTTCTCTGTAACGTGTCCTTGAGTGACCTGAAAGGCGCTTTTAAATAAAATGTATTATCATCATCATCATTATCATTCTTATCATTACTATTACAAATAAGAATTTGTAGAATATACTGTCGTTAATTCGTGGTCTCTGTTCTCTACTCCTCTATCAGTTGCTCAAAAGGACTCTTGGATGTAAATGACAGCGGGTAGGGCAAGTTGAACCTCCATCACACACTGTAAAAAGTAAAACATTGAATCAACTTCAAATTTTTTCTTCAATAGGTCACACAAAGAAAATGAGTTGAGCGAACCAAATTAAATTCAACATTCAACGTAATTATTAAATTTGGTTCACTCAACTCTTTTTTTTTTTTATGCGTGACCTATTGAAGAAGAATTTTAAAGTTGATTCAATGTTTTCATCCTTTACTTGGTGATGGGAGAGTGAAGCGTTTAAGATTTCCACTCTGAAGGGTGGTTTCACTTTTTTGTGTTTTCAACCCCCAAAACACTGTTACCATGGGAACGATATGGACATCCGATAAAATATTTTGTGTTTTTCAGCCCCGAGCGTTATCGTGTAAAGTGCCCCTTAGTGCTCTGGAGTCATTCTGAGTCGGCCTCAAGTCAGTTCTCAACAATTCTACACAGTTGCACCTTATAGAATTTCTACTCTTTAGTTTTACACATAAAGACCCAGTGTTCTTTTTCGTGAAATGACTTTTCATCTCTATTTAACCTTTATCACCATTTATCATAATATTATCCTCTGTAGTTTCCTTTTCCAGTGAAAATCTGGTATTTTCTTGTATTTAACCCTTAAAGACCCGAACATTATTCTTTTCTCTGAGCTTTTATGAATATCTACAGCACAGGTGTCAAACATAAGGCCCGGGGGCCAAAACCGGCCCGCCAAAGGGTCCAGTTTGGCCCTTGGGATGAATTTGTGAAATGCAAAATTACACTAAAATATTAACAGTCCTTTTAGTTCAGGTTCACAATCAGAACAATTCAATGTCAAGTGGGCAGGACCAGTAAGATACTAACATAATAACACATAAATAATGACAACTCCAAATTTTTCTCTTCAAAAATGTAAACAGTTTCATGTATTTACACTAAAACAAATTATAACTTTGTAAAAAAAATATGAACAACCTAAAATGCCTTAAGAGAAGTAGGTACAGTTTTACCAATATCCTGCCTGTTATTAAATGTTTTTTGTATTTGTAAATGTTTATGTTATAATGTAAGTGTGTAACTGATAAACTGAAGCATAATATTGTTAAAATTACACTTATTTTTTTCAGTTTGTTCATGTTATTTACGTGGTTTGACAGGATAGTTTGCAAACATTTTCACAATGTAACTTTACTTTTTTCACTCTAAAACACAGGGAAAAGGTTCCAGTTGACATTTTTATATATATTTATGTTATTATTTTACTGGTCCGGCCCAGTGCAGATCCAATTTGGCTGAATGTGGCCCCTGAACAAAAATGAGTTTGACACCCCTGCTCTAAAATATAAAAGTAAGTTTAGAGTTAACATTACTTTCATATTATTGTGTTATCATTTTACTGGTTTGAGTTCATTTTGCGATGATGTGTCCCCTGAACTTAAATGAGTTTGACACCCCTGATCTACAGGATTCGTAAATGAAATGTTGAAAAATACCTGATTTTCACTGAAAGACAAACCCAATATACAGAACATTATACAACATTATAATAAATGGTGATAAAGCACTTAAGGATTAAATATAGAGAAGCATTCATTTTGGAAGTGACACATACTGTATGTCCCAGTGGGTCCTTATGGGTGAATTCACTGATCATGCAGATGTTCATAAAAGCTCAGATTCAGGTTGGGGGTTATTATATCTAAAACTAGAGGGAAAAAAAGTGACCTTTTCATCTAAATCTGTCCCTGAACATACACCAAGCATCTCCATTCACTGTCATTGATCCAACTCCATGGGTTTTACTGGTTGAATCAGCGTTGTAGAAGATGACAGTGTTTCCATGGTAACTACAGACCCTCTGAATGCCCAAATGGGTCATATCTGATGACCATGAAAAGATAAGAAACTGTATTTTACACCAATTACTTACATGTATTGACAGAATTAGCTGATCAATAGGTATTAAACAGTTTAGATCAGTACATGGTTTGGATCTTTATGGGTTTAAGTATCAGTTTGCATGTCGTATTTTAATGGAAATTAAGTCATTAAAAATAAAACAGAAACAGTTTCATTTCACATGCCATAATAAGACTGCTGAACTCAATATAATATCTGCCCTCCTCCCTCATACACCCACTGTCACCTACACAGCACTGCTTCAATGTGTAATATTCACAGCTGAAAATAGGTTTTTTAATTAGAGAATCATAGCTTTTTATACAGTTTTTTTTTATATGTATATTTATTCTATCTTCTATAGTTTTTATATTTAAATTCATTCTATTTTCCATCTTGTATCCTGGATACAGATGTGGAAAAAATGATTCGACCATCAAAAGTCATCAGAAATAATAGTGATACAATCAAGTTCTAACTCCTGTGTGTATCATGTGACTAAAACAGACAGAAAAGAAAACATGGAATGCCTAAAAGCACTGTTTTTGTCAGTACAGTGACATAGATATTGATGTAAGAACTGAAGTGATTTTGATTATTCTCAAGAAAACGTGCAAAATGGATAGATATCAGCTCTGAAATTGAACTAGTAGGAGCTATTTTTGTTAGTTTCATTATATTTGTCCAAACAAATGTACCTTTAGTTGTACCAGGCATTAAAATGATCAAGAAACTGAAGAAAATAAGGGTGGTCTATTAATTTTTTCCACGACTGTATATAGTGCCTGTTTTTATTTATTGCTGCTGCATGCTGAGCCGACTGCATTGAAATTTCATTTTTAATCTAAAATCTGGAATGAGAAATAAAGTCTGTTTATGTCTAATAAACGTACCCTGAAGGACACATACCACGTGGCTCTTAATATATTTCACACAAACCAAAACCTTTATGTTATCAACAGCAATTTATATGGTCATATGAAATAAAATTCACAGAAATGCAAAGTGAATCCTGCGTTTAGTTTTTTTTTTCCTATTTGTGGTGAAATGCTGCTCTCTTGAGGTGAACCAACATCTAACACTGAGCCACTGCATAATATGAGTCAGTGGAGGAACAAATATTCAGCTCCTACACAACTAAAACCTCACTTGAGTTAAATTATGTAAGTATTATCTGAAAAAAAAGCACTTAAAGTAAAAGAAAAAGTAAGTATTAATTGTGCAGTAAAATTGCTGTAATACATTGTGTTGTATCAAAAGATCAATTTTAAAATTGTGGAGAAATTTGTTAGTATCCTCATAATTCTTAATTTGTCCTGAAAAGTGATTGAATAAAAAGCATGCATGAACTTGTAAACCTGTAAAATTTTGAAAAGAAATAATTTATTGTTTGTTATATCAAGATATTTTGTTCGTTTGTTTATTTCGTTTCAAACAAAAGAACCAAAAGATCTCATGAAGACAAACAGCCAATGGCAAAGCAGATACACAAAGCACCATACAAGTCCAAAGGGTGGAAAAAAAAATTAAAAGGAAAAAAAGAAAAAAAAATTTCAAAGCAAAAAATAACAAAAAACCCTTGTCAGGTACATCATTAACAACAAAACAAAGATATGTTAGAATATACTGGACAGATTTCCTGGTACCACTAAAAAACATAAAATCACTGTATTCTAATCGTATTTTGAAGTAATTGTTTAGGCGTCAGAGGTGTCTTCAATCTTATCAGCAGCCTAAAGAATTAGAAAAATATAGAAAAAAACCCACCCTCTGTAATTTAGTGCTGAGTTCACCACATTAGACGATTACCACAGCAAGTAAAAACGAGAAGAGAAGGATGACATCGTCTAATATTACTAACCTGACCTAAAATATTGACCACCTGTTGATCCACCATTCCTATACATGTGTGTAAGTACAGTAACTGAGGTAAAATGCAGTTTTTCATCTTTTCATGGTCATCAGATGTGACCCATTTGGACGTTCAGAAGCTTTATAGTAAACGTGGAAATACCATCATTTTTTACAGATTTGACTCACCAGTAAAACTTATGGAATTTAATAAGTGACACTGGATGGAAAGACTTGTTTTGTTATATCTTTGATTTTCTGCTCTTTTCTTTTACTTACCTTGCTTTTCTTTCTGCCTTTTATCTCAGTCCTGATCCTGTTTTTCTCTGTGTTCTGCTCTGTTCCTGCTCTTTCCTCACTCCTGACTCCGCCCCTTTACCTTTCCCCTGATTACCTTGACCTAATTCCTGATTCATTGCACCTGGTGAGCTCAGCTGAGCCTCATCAGGTGCTCACTATATAACCATGTCCCACTCTGTGCCTTAGCATTGTGTTGACCTGCTTGCATGCAGGGGGTCGTCTGTGGTCCTGGTTGTGTTTGACCCGATCTGTCTTGACCCCTGCCTGCTAACCTCTGACCCGGAACCCTGATCGTCTGACTACGTCTCCAGCCATCATCCTCTGTGTATTGACCGCCTTCGTCCGACCCATGAGTAGAGTTCCCTCCCAGTGTACCGACCTGTGTTCCGTCCCTCGACCCAGTCCTCGTCTCAGCCCCATGTGTACCAGCCACGGACCGACCCCGACCAAGCGCCAGCCCCTCGGTTTTGGACGCCCTGGATCCCTGGTTCTGCTCCAGGAGGAGCAGAATTGAAGTCTTGTGTTTTGGTCTTTTCATATTCGGTATGGTGCTTGGTGTTTGTGATTTCCCTGTAGGAATCAATAAAACTGTTGGTACTGATCATACTGAGTGTTTCCTGCACATGGATTCAAACCCAGTACTTAAGTCTTATGTTCAGTTAATGATATATTGTACAGTATTTTCCTGAAAGTCACTTTCTTCAACATAATCACCAAATTAGACGCATACCTGATTTTCACCTAAACTGTGCATAATGTAATAAATCTAATGAGAGGTCAAATATAGACAAAGTTTCTGTGGAAGTTGGCACATAAACAGCTCTAGATTTTAAAAGGTTAAAGTACAGGGTCTATGGGACACTGGCTAATCTCTGAGGACATGGACAGAAAAATAATTAAATCCATGGTAATACAGAAGCAAGCATATGAACCTAAATGTGTCATGACTGTGACATAAACATTCTCATTAAACTTTACTGCACACTTTGGAGAATGCAGTATACAATCGTGGAAAATTATTAGACCATCAAAGTCATCAAAAACAATGGTAATGCAATCCAGTCCTGACTCCTGTCTGTATCGTGACTAAAACAGACAGAAAAGGAAACATGGAATGTCTAAAAGCACTGTTTTTGTCAGTACAATGACATAGACATTGACGTAAGAACTGAAGTGATTTTGGTTTTTATCCAGAAAACATGGAAAATGGATAGATATCAGCTCTGAAATTAAACTAATATGAGCCGTTTGTTATATTTATCCAATTAAATGCAGCTTTAGTTGTAGGCATTAAAATGAACAAGAAAAGGGAACAAGGGTTTTTTTTTTTTTCCCCCCCATATATTTCCACCTATTACACCACACATGAAGGCTCCCATCACAAATATACAAAAGTGATCTGCTGGGACTAAATGATGAGGTACCTGACCACTTTCCCATCAGAGACCTTTTGCATAGTCTATTCTGTGGCCAGAAATGTATCCTGGCCTTATGGATTACTGATAACTTAACTCCTTGATGCCTGTTGATGCAAATTTTTATTCTCGCTCTCTCTCTCATTTGTGAAATACAGAAATTACACTGAAGAAATGAACAGTCAAAGTCCTTTTAATTCAGGTTCCACACAACTAATATGATCTAAAGCGGGTCAGACCAGTTGAAGACTATTAGAATATCCTATAAATAATGACAACTTCAATGTTTCTTTCCTTTATTGTAAAAAAAGTAAAATTACATAAATGTTTACATTAACTATCCTTTAAGAAAAAAAATCGGAATAGCCTAAACAAACATGAGCTGTGTGAAATTTCTTAACAGAAATATATGGAATTTTACTAATCTGCCTGTTAAATGTTTTGTGTGTTTGTAATAGTTATAATGCACATGTGTAAATGATAAACTCAAATTGAGGAAGAATATTGTTAAAATTGCACTTAATACATTTCATATTATTCAGATTTTTTCAGAAAACTTGTAGATGTAAACATTAATATAATTGTACTTTTTTTCCACTGTTATTTTACTGGTGCGGCCCACTTGAGGTCATGTTAGGGGGTTTTCGGCCCCTGAAGTTTGACACCCCTGCCTTAAAGGGTTAAAGCATCGACTTTCAATCAGCGGAAACAAACTGTCTAGTATTATTCCCTTTGAAGCTTATGCTACAGCACTGAAGGTAAATCACTTTTTATTTTTCCAGGCCCAGGATCCATTTCTTGACTACCTGGGTCCCTCTGCACCTCACAGGATGAGGTCAGGGCTTATCCATCTGGACTGGGAAAACATCTAGATGTATAATTTGATATATCAAACTTTTGGATGCATTACACTAAAAAAAAAAACAAAAAAAAAAAACATTGACTTTAATTACATTTATTTTGTCAACAGGTTCCACAAAAGTGTATCATGTTTGTCAAAAAGCAAAAATATTAAGGTCATCTAACTTTAGGAATTTGTAAAGTTAGATGACCTTAATATTTTTGCTTTTGACAAATATAATACACTTTTGTGGAACCTGTTGAAAAAATGAATGTAATTAAAGTCTTTTTTTTTGTGTGCCATCCCTTCTTGAACTCCCTAAACTCTTGTCCTTTTTTCCTGGTTTGTCTGTATGCTCTGTACTATTGTTAGTCCCATGTTTTGTCACCTGCTTTGCAAAATTCAATAAAAATATTTTTTTTAAAAATACTCAAGGGTTGTGAAAAGAATGATCTGAATCTTCCTCCTCCTCTATCCCCTCACTCATCCTCACCGGCATAAGTGGCTGTGATGTAAGTAAATTACAGAATACATAAATTAACAGCTTCATTGCTCTTGATACTTTTGTGAATAGTGTGACTGGTGCCTGTCAACTGTGTTTAACAATCAGTTTCAGTGAAGAGAGCATGAAGCAACAGTGCCCTCCTGTGTTCATCATAAGAGCTTGCACATGCTTCAAAAATGTAGAAGTTGAAGAAGAAGAAAAAAGAAGGAAAAGGACAAGAAGTAGGACACTAAGACCAGGAACAGAAAGGAGAAAAACACAAAGGAAAAAAGGAGAAGAACACAAAGAAGAGGAGTGCCTTGCTCAAAGTCGACATTATCCCTGCTGGTCCAGGGAAACAAACCAGCAACCCTTAAAACATAAGCCACTTCTCCCATTATTTTTTTTTTTTTTATTCTATTCTTTTGCATTTGACATTTACAAATCTCATGTTTTCAAACATTAAAAATGGACAGACATTTACACTCATCAAGAATTGGATAAAACAGATTCTCATTTAAAGATGTAAAGTCAAGCATAAACACTTAACATAACAAAAACCTGAAACAGATACTGGATGGGGATGTAGTTCTGTTAATGTAAATACAAGCCTCTAGGAGATTGCGTTGTGTTTGAGTGATGTCGGTAAAAGTAAACCATCCAGGATTGAGCTAAACTACATGTGATGACAGATTTTGATGAATCCAAAGTAAAACAGCTCCTCTTCAGCTCATACTGTCTGTGTTTGACTCTGTGCTGCAGTGTTTTAATTCTTCTTTCTTTTGCCTTCGGCATTGACTGGCTCTTTATGATTATGACTGTTTGTTGGAACGTATGAGCTAATTTTACAGACTTAATATTCGAAACCCAGTGTAAATGAACACGTCCTGTCTGATCCACTCACAGACATACATATGCTGTTCAGATACACACAAACACACGCACAATAGCACATTTTAATGAGTCTGAAGTTTGTGTTCTACACAGCAAATGAAAACCCCCTCTGCCTAAACTCCACATCTAATATGGATTGTTTGAATAAATGACTTGCGGTGCTGCGTTAATCATGAGTCTGCCAATATCAACTTAATGAAATAAGCATATCCAAAGCAGAACTCCTGAAATATTTAATCGCCACGAGCCAGACAGTTTAGTTTATGTTCATGTTGGAAGTCTGCAAAAATCTCCAAAAAGAGGAAAAAGTTGATAACATTAACTAAAGTCTTTTCCCACTTTGACGATGTTGCAGCTGTTCTGATGTAAAATGTGCTCCTTAAAGGAGAATTCCGGCCATTTTCAACATGCCATTACCCGAGGAAACCCCTGTACCGAAGACAGAAGTTTTAGTGCAACCTCCATTGAGATTTTTGACCGGAAAGTTAGCGCTCACACTTAACCCATAGGGGCAAGTTTTAAGTTGTGTTTTTAACATCTTAACATGCTCCAAATCTTACCGAACGCACTCACTCTTCAATGAAGAGTTGCTTTGAAGAGCGAGTGAGTGTGTTGTTGACATAAATTGTGGCACCTCTGAATGTCCAAATAAGACAGGATTAGTTAGCCCATAAAGACCCAGCGCTACTTTTGTGGCACTTTCAAAACCGTTTTTCCTCTATATTTAACTTTTATTAAGTGATTTATCACCATTTATGATAATATCCCTATTTTTTTTTTTTTTTTTTGCAGTTTAAATCATGTCTTTTCCTTTATTTAATTCAATGATCATGTAGAGGTTCATAAAAGCTCAGATTAAAGTTAAAGGCTATCATATGAAAAACAGAAAACTGAAGAAAAGGTGACTCAGTAAAATCCATCATCAACTAAACATAAACCAAGCGTCTCCATCCACTGTCATTGATCCAACTCTATCAAGGCCAAACACAGACTGAGGACCCAGATGCAGATATACCACGGAGACAGAATAAAAGGAAAAACAATTTATTAAAAAGATACAACAGAAGTATATTGCAATAATATAATTATTAATCTTCAAGGGGAAATCAAAGATTGTGGTCAGGTTCGGGCCAAAGGTCAGGAACCGGGGAAAGCAGTCCAAAAGGGGCGACGGTATCAGAGAGAACAGGCTGACTCTAGTGAGGGACATCCACAAGTCAAAAACCAGGAAAACACTCACAGCAACAGCACAAAAAGGGATAGACAAAATCAAATACCGTAAGCAAGCAGTTCAGAATCCAGATATCCGTCAGAAGAAAGCAGAAGTACAAAGAGGGCTAAGGCAGGTTTGGAGGTCCAAAAAACTAGCGAGGGTCAAACAGGGCACTGGCAGAGCTCAAAAAGGCAAAACAGGTCGGTACACAAGAGAACTAACAAGACTAGGAAAATTGCTTGGACATGAACAACAAACTGGCACCAGAGTCAGGACAGACAGGTGATTAGAAGATAGAGGACAGCTGTGAGAGTCAGAGCAGGTGATCACCGGAGCAGAGAACAGGAAGTCAAGACAGAAAAAAACACACAGAAACAAAGCCCAACAAAATAAAACAAGAAATGAACTAAAAACAGGGAGAAAGCGCGTTACCGTCTGAGCCCAGACCTGACAAACTCCATGGGTTTTACTGGTGAATCTATGTTGTAGAAGATGATGGTGTTTCCATGGTAACTACAGAGCCTCTGAACGTCCAAATGGGTCATATCTGATGACCATGAAAAGATGACAAACTGTTTTACACCAATTATTTACATGTATTGATAGGATTACTGGATCAACAGGTATTAAATGTTTTAGATCAGTAGATGGTTTTGGTGGATATTTGGCTCTTTATGGGTTAACCTCCATTCTGATACTGATTAAAGGTTCACCAATTACTTTACAGTGATAGAGACTCAGAGGCAATGAAAACTTAACACTTCTGATTTGGTTACAATTTAAAGTTTAACGTCTTTGATATTGTCCACATGGATAGTTTATTGTGTATTTGCAACAAAAAATGAATCATGACATTTAAATAAGGCTTTATTCATAAAAAAAATCCAAAAGAATAACATGGTGAACATTGTGCTCAATGTGGAGTCTGACCACCATTTGCTTGGATGACATCACGGCAGCGACGGCGGCAGACAGTTCTACTGCTGATGCCAGGTTGATTCCTCCCTGGTGTTTCTGCAGCAGTTTGGGTGGCGGTCCTGAACCTATCACGCAAATGCAGCAGCACAATTCCCCGGTCATCAGCAGGAGTTGTTACCTATCAGCCGCAGAGCCAGTTTCTGCATGTGTTTGTATCAAATTCATGATTGTTGGTGCAGACCATCGACAACAGGGCGACACGGTGGTGCAGTGGTTAGCACACGTGCCTCACAGCAAGAAGGACCCGGGTTCGATTCCGAGGCGATCCTTGGGACCTTTCTGTGTGGAGTTTGCATGTTCTCCCCGTGTCTGCGTGGGTTTTCTCCGGGTACTCCG
>JAQQZY010000007.1:27443002-27456031 GCA_030068375.1 Ostorhinchus rueppellii
AAATGTGTTTCAGTCATAATGCATGGTTCTGTAATTTTTGAAAAATAAATGTCAGAGTTTTGATCCCTTCATTCCTGTTCATCCTTTGTTGATCCTGTTGATTCACTGCATAAAAAGAGGGGGGGGGGGGATCCACTGTATGTGCATAAAACCACCAGATTTGACTAGGGGTCAAATGACCGACCTCTGGGTTTTCTAGGTAAAAAGGTCAAATGGCCCGTCTCTGGTACTTCTAGTGTTAACCAGCAAACAGTCATTCAAATCAAGCACAGAGACATGAGATGCTCATGAAGTGGTACAACTGGCAAAAGTTCCATATGTCTGGATCACATAACATCGATTTACACCTTTTGTCAAAGATTTGTTTCCACCTCATACATTAGTTCATTTACCATCCAGACTCTAATTTCTCATATAAATTTACTCAACATCTCCTCATTGGTTGACACTTGAAGACACATAATTGGTAAATCTTTTCCCATTGCACTTCTTCATACAATAATAATAATAACAACTTAAAAAAGCACTTGGACAGCGCTGAATGACTTCATAGGTAGCTCAGTGCCGTCATGTGCTATCTCCCAATGATCAAGAAACCTTTAAAAAAAAATTCCTGGATCCAGACGGTGACCCGGATCAACACCAAAATTTAATCACTTGTTCCTCGTCCCATTTCTATCAATTTCTGAAAATTTCATCCAAATCCGTTCAAAACTTTTCAAGTTATTTTGAACACAAACAGATAAACACTGGTAAAAACATAACCTCCCTGGTAGAGGTAATGATAATAATAATAATAATAATAATAATAATAATAATAATAATAATAATAATAATAAAAGAAGAAGAATAGTACATATATAGTGCTTTTTTTGGACACTCAGACATATCACAAACAAAGCAAGAGAACAAATGGGCTCAAGAAAATACAAGTTTGAACAGGTGAGTTTTGAGTTGTGATACGGAACTTTGATGACGTTGATTCACAAAACAAACTGGATTCAGCAGATTATTATTTTTATCAATGTGAATAAAAACAGCTTGATGAAAATGCATTGAATGTTCACTGCACTTTATATACGATAGCTAAACTTACCATTTGTCAGGTTCAGCTTCTCATTCCTCATTTCCCATTACCGGCTTTCATCGCTTGATTATTTGGTATCTCTATGGCAACACGAAAACCTTCAGTATCTCAACCATTGTTCATGACTGTACGGGGCACTACAGGTGATAAATATATACTTACTAATATACTAATACTATCTCATCTCTGCTGTAGTTCAGTTTTACTCCAAAGATGATAGTTTCCTCATGGGTGAGTATGTTTCTAGTGGTAATTTTGTGATTACTTCTCCCATTGATGGTGTTCACATACCAACGGATTAGTTGTTAATAAGCGAAAATCACATCCAGATGCTCTTCAGCTCTTTTCCAGAAGGTAATGTTTGGATTTTGACATTCAGTTAGAGTCAGTGTGGCTGTTATGATGAATGACAGACCAAAAATTATTATCTCTCATAATCTTACACTTTGCATCTGGCAACTCCTAAATTCTTCCTTCTGTGTTTTGATCATTAATCTGTTAAGCCATTAGTTTCATCTTATAAAGCCGTTACAGCAGTGCTCAGTGCTGTTCCTCCGCCACCACAGAATAGTCGACAGGCTGACATCTTCTCCACAACTAACCTGCAGCTGTTCTTTCTGTTTTCACAAGCTGTTGTGCCTCTGAGTCGACAGAAACAATCCTTTGAGACCATTTGAGTTGTTTTTCCTCCATTTGTAGCTTTTGAAATTTCAGTGTCAGAACCGCCAACAGTTTTTTTTGTTTTTTTTTTTGTGGGTGAAAACACATTATCAAACACTGTTGGGGCAATAGCAGTCCTTCGTCCCAGAGCTGCGTCATCGTCAGTTTTCTCTGAATCAGGTTCTGCGCAGCATCCTACCACCTTCTGCTAAACCCTTACTGAACACTCCTGAAACAAGTCCAACAGAGTTATTCACATATTGCTTTAGTCCTTGCTTAGCATTTTGGGATTCAGCATTTGGCTGATTATGTTATTCCCAATAAACCATCAGTGGGCTTTGCATTTCACCTCTAATTACTGACTTAATCAGTCTTCTAATATCAATACTATAACATCAGTACTAAAGAAAATACTACAGGAAGAGGATTCTGATCTATCGTGGGAGCTAGGTGTTTTTACTCTTTGTAGCATTGTAGCATGCTAACTACTTTATAACACTAGCAACTGTGTCCAATCCAGTCCAAACAACCACAGTGGACCAAAGTGCTGTACAGAACACTAGAAACACAATACAATTTAATAAAAACATTAAAAAAAAAACATTAGTCAAATAAATAAAACAAGTTAAAGTGTAAAAAACAGAACAAAATATCAACATTGCACAGGTTTAAAGGCCAAGGAGAACATGTGGGTTTTAAGCAGATCTACAGAGGCAGGTTGGTCCACAGTCTGGGACCAGCAGCAGAAAAAGCCTGATCTCCTTGGAGCTTGGACCTTGTTCTGGGCACCTTCAAAGTAGCTGATCAGCTGATCTGAGAGAGAGACTGGGAGTATATGTGTGAAGGAGCCGACAGAGGGGGGATGAGGTTTCTTTACACAGACGTTGTTCCGGAATAAAATCAAAATATTCCAATTACGGAAGTGCTGTGTAAAAAACGCTACTGAGTCATTTTCATTGACTCTAAAAATTGTTTCTTTGTGGCTCTCATCATTTTCTGATGCTTTAGTCAAAAGATCCTTGGTGTTTCTTCACCATGGGACACCAGCACAGTGACTCATTACTCCCTCTAGTGGTTATGTAAATCCACCAGCCCATCAATAGAAATAAATTCACATCGTATCGTATCGTATCAGTCCAATACATTGACATCTTTGGCAGAACTTCACAGCTCTTTATTTTAAACACATTTAAAATTGTTGTTAATTTTTTTTTTTAATATATGAAAATTGAAAACTACATATAGCCCCTTTGAACACTTGAATAAACTGTGGCCAAGTGTCTAAACTTAATGACAGTCGCTTAAACTACTCACCTTGAGCAGCCTGGATTCCCCAGAAGGCCTCTGTCAATCAAAACAACAACAACAACTGACAATATATTAGACTTGAATGTCACACACACAGTTTGATGAGACTGCAAAGACACAAACCATCACTTGTCTGGTTTGTAATAAAACTTGTTTCCGTGGTTCCTCTGGGACACTGTAGAGGTGTGGAGGACTGTGCTGCTGGCTTGGAACCATTTGGAGACATATTGATAAATTGCCATAGGGGGGCATTGATTCCCTTCGTGGTTCAGACTGAGTGCTCCCGGGTACATGATAAACCTGTTTCCACATTAGCCTGGTCCCACAGCAGGATGCAGACTTTTTGAAAGCCTCAATTTGCTGTTTCAGATGAACACATTGCACTACATTCTAATAAAACACACAAGTGAAAGGGTTTGTTGCCAGATTTTTTTTTTTTTTTATACACCTGGGCCTCTGCAGACTGGGCACCCGATTTAAATGATACATAAAGCTCATATGTATGACAAAAGGTCAAGTATTTGTCCCACATGTTTGAATTTTATCTGAACATTTGGTATCATCTGTTGTGAACTAACAGTAAATTATCATACGTAGTTTTACTAAAGGAGGTCAATGGAAATCTGGCCCCTGGAATATACTGAGATGTTTTTATATATTGTACGATGACAAGTGAGACTTAATTAAAAAAACAAAATCAAAAAAAAACAGAGAGTATCGTGTAGATACTTACCTTCAAGTAAAAGTACAGACACTCACAGGCCACTTTATTAGGTACACCTGTTCAACTGCACATTAACACAAATATCTTCTTTGACAATCCCATGGCAGCACCTCAGTGTAATTAGATGTGTTTAGATGAATAAAATGATAGTAAATGGCAATCTTTTTTGAATTACTTTCAATCTTTACGAACACTGCCTTCAGATTAACCTGTCACACCTCCGCCCTACTCTATATTTTATATTTGTTTAAGGGTTGTTTTTTTTTTTTTTTTTTGGTCTTAATTCATTCTGTCTACCAATTATTTTCATGTTTAATGCATCTATGTAATGCCTAAAATTTTAAAGTAGGCACATGTATCTATAAGCTATATCTATTTTAATTTATTTTGTAATTTATTTTTATTCTCTTCTATTTCACTTGGCTCTTTTTTGTATATCACCAAAATATCACATTTGCTACCGCTTGAACATAATGGATTTTCTACTGCACAGAGACTTTGTTGTCATGTTCTTATTTCTGCTGTTACTCCTTCTCAGAGGGCCTTGAGGTGAGTTTAGGCATGGGGGGGGGGGGGGGGTGTGTGTGGGGGGGTGTGATATAAAAGGTAATGTACAATGAATACATTGTATGTAACCCAGGTCTTCATTGATTTCTGCACACCAGTATAATTTTCTCTCGTCACAGCTGACCTTAAATCTTCCGATTTTCTTCAAGTTCAGTCGTACTAGCCCATAGAAAAGCTAGCCGCTAATGCTAATTATGTAGCACTTACTACATGTAATTCCACTAGCCCTTCCCCTATGATTCATCAAAAATTGGGACACCCTGACCCTTCACATGAATACGCAAAATGGATGGGTAAGGGGGAGGGGCCAAGGAGTGAAATGGGATTGGGCCTATGTGTGTGTGATGGACACAGCTACACAGCTTATCGTGTAGAGTGTCCTCTCACACTCCGGCTGGGGAAAAAGGTGTGGCCAAGGGTGGAGCAGCATTATGAGTATGAGCTGCAGCCACCCTGTCAGGGATGAACCATGGGCTGTGATGACATGGGGGGGTGGGGCTTATACTGTGTTCCATTTACCTCGGAAGTCAGAACTCAGACTTGGAGTTGACGTCACACCTGAGTTCAGAGAATTCCAGTTTGATTGTTGTTGTTCACAGTTGGATAAAAGACGGCTGCGTCCACAAAAGTGATTCTAGCTCCGGCTTTGTGAGAATTCACTGAACATGCAATGCAACATGTGTTTGGGTAGCCTCCACGCGGACGAGAAAACATGCATGAAACTGTGGCCATTTTCTTTACAAATCAAAGCAGCTCTTCCCTAAACAATGACTTGGTGATCATAAATAGACCTATTACATAAATGCGTGAATGTTTACAGGAATATAAGTTAAATGTGTTGAATGACAGTGGAAGTGAATGTTGCTCACTTTTTTCCGGACGTCAGAATTTTGAATTTTACTTCAGTTTGAGTATTTCATTTACGATACCAGGCAGTAAAGGGCTAACAGGTTAGCATTTTGCTAGCAGAGCCACTGTAATAGCTCAAACGTCAAATACGAAACCCTTTGAATGCATTTCTAACTTTGGCTGTGCTTCTCTATAGATCTGGAACACTACGAATAGCACTCAGGTAATGTATTAAATAAGTTTAAAGTGCAGGTAAACTGAACAGCAGGAGCTTCACGTAGAGCGCCGCCATGATGAGGATATCTTCCACGTCACTGGTCTGGGTACTCTGGTTTGGTCCGACCTCAAAGTCAGAAATCCGAGGTCAAGCTAACTTAGGGGGGGGGGGGTGTTCCCATGACGAATTCTGAGTTCCTCCGACTTCTGAGGACAGTTGGAAGGCAGCACTACTGTTTTTAAGGCTTCTGTTGTATTTAGTTAGAGTTGGTGTCGATTTTGTTTTAATGGTTTAGATAAACTATTAAATATGTTCCTCTTTTTCTCATTTTGTTTGGTCAGTTTTTTGTCAGTTTGTTTGATCCTCAGTTTTTGTTCTCAGCTTTAGTTACTATTATTTGGAGTACAGTTCTGCTATGTTAACCTCTATTATAACTACTTCTTAAACCTATCATTTGTAATTACTTTTTGAATATCTTTCGGGTAAATAAAAACCCATATTTGAAACTTTAAATCCAGTTTCCTTGGTGCTTTACTGCTTGGTCCTTAACAGTGTGTATATGTGTAATATTCATAGGCTTTACACCGATCATATCGGCTATATCGGATCGGCCGATATTTGGCATTTTTTGAAATGTTCGTGATCGGACGTCATGTCATAAATCACCGATCTGATCAATGACGCTGTGACGGACAATAAAGTTTTTTGAATCTTCACGACAGCAACATCCATGGGCGACACAAACAAACATGTCGGAGGTGTGGAAGTTTTTCAAAGTGAGAGAAACAGACATAGCACAAGTTATCTGCAATATATCCAACGCTACAGTACCTCGCAGGGGAACATCAGCAAAAAATTTCAACACGACAAATATAATCAGGCACTTGGAAAAGACACACGGAGGAGAATGTGGAGTTCAAGAAAGGCAGCTAGGAGAAAAAAAAGAAAAGCAAACTCCAAAATGGATGCTAACGCAAACAACTTTAGACAGTGCTCGTCCGTATAGTCGGACACAAGTAATTTAAATATTGCTCCTCACGTGATCGGTTTATTTAAACTCACTGATCAGTGATCGGCACAAAAATCGTGACCATGTAAAGCCTAAATATTCATATTGACATTGCAGTGCAGTCCAGCCTTAATCTTGATGCTGGGATTTTAAAAGCATTGAATTTAATGCAGTAAAGTCATGCAACAGCTCTTTAGTCGTAGTATCACCAAATGTTGCATTCAATGACCACAAGAAAACACTCAATGACCCACACCTGGCTCATTACATGAAAAAAAACCAGACTGAGCGGGCAGAGCACACCATGAAAGCTGAATGTGAATGCACTATTTGCACTTCATACAGCTCCTCTAAAGCACGCTGACAGTTCGCTGTGAAGGATGGCTGTTTTCCCATCATCGTCGTGTGGCCAGACTGGTTGTGTTGAGCACAGAGGGAAGAAAAAAACAACAAAAAATGAAAAAACAGAGGCCTTCAGCTGCATCTGTATCCAGTGATGTCTCTGTCTGACACTTCTGACACGCCAGACTCTCTCGGTTGCTTCTTGTATTCGAGCCAACACAAAGCTTTCTGAGTTGGAAGCGAGATGGAGATCAAGGAAGCCCTGGGAAAAGACAGTCACACCGAAGCAGAGGCAAACAGAGGCTCTAAGTAACTTCCCATGATGCACAGTGTTTTGTACCTGAACGTCTGCCATGAAATGACACTTTGTATTAGCCTGTATGTCACTCTTTGCATGGAAGAAAAAAATGCACTAAACATCCCATGAGCAGATCTTTACTGCGTCTACCAGCAGAAGCACAATCATGACACATTAAGTTACCTCCCCCAAGTGCAGGGAAATTAGTTTTAATCAATATTCTGCTGTGACGTGCTTAGTTTTTTAATGTGAAGCTGCAGCTGCTTCTTCACAAACTCTGACGATGCACAGAAATAACCTGGACTCAAATCTAAATGTATGGAGGCACAGCTCATGATGCTCAGGCTGGAGGATTCCGTTCCTCTTATTGCGCAGGATGATACTGCAGCTCCTCTACGGCTTCACACTCCAACCCACCTTGAAACGGCTCCCCCTGGTGCTGCGTTCAGGCTTTGTGTGGAAAAAGTAGATGCGTTGAACTTTTTGCAACCCACAGGTGACATTAAATATGATCCCAAATCTGGTGTCCTCTGGTTCAGTGCTGCAGGTGGAAGCTCACAGAGGGTGGCTCTGCTCTGGTAGATGAGCAGAATGTGTGGTTTTTATTGGATTCAATGACCCTGTAACCACCTGTTGATTTGACTGTGTTCTACTGCCTGGGCCGTGTCAGCCTTCACAAATCCATAAAATAATCATGTTTTTTTTTTTTTTTTACTAATTTAGACCCTGATATATTCTTTATGTTTTTGTTTCATTTAATTTTCATCATATGGCATTTTAAGATGAATATTTTTTTATATTTTAGACTGATTGAGTTTCAACAAATCTTTCAGTTATTAGGGTGTATTTAATCCCAACAAAGCTTCCATAATGATTTTAATTATATTTAACTCATCCTATTCTTCATTGCACTAATTTTTATGGCTGTCTTTTGACTTTCTTTCAAAAAATATATATATTTTTTCTTCCTGTTCCAGTTGAGAGTTGGTTTCTGTGGTGAAACCTATGGGCTGAAATCAGGAAATCGATTCATTGGAGGACTTATAATGACATAGATGTTATTTAGTGTCCAATACAAGCTAACACTGAGTGTTGAATTTAAAATGTGTATATATTTCTTTAAGTTTGTGTGTTTTCTTTAACATAGTTGATGTTTTACCTCTTTTACTTTACATGTACTTAAGCTTTAATTTCCATTGTTCATGGACAATCTGAAACATTATAATGTTATCTTCTAATTCTGATTCTTTGTCTAAGGAACATGGAGACAGTGTAGTAGAAGTGAATCCTTTGATTATTGTCTTGTAATAAAATAGATTTTGTTGATGTTATTTGAACTAAAATGCTTTTAGTGTTGAATTAAAGTTAACACTGAGTTACATTTATAATCTCTACACACTGGTACAAATTTGTATGTTTTTAGGAAATGTGTATTCTTATATTTTACGTTTTTTTTTTTTTTTTTTTTTTAAGTATATGTGTATATTTTGGTTTGTATTGTTTGTAATGTGTTTGGAGAATATATTTTTCCCTCTAAGTCTGAATGTATAAACAAACTATGGTCTGTAACATCTAATATATTTAAAAGATATTTATTTAGATTGATGTTTTAAGGAATCTTTTAAATATAAGTATGAATGTTACAGTTTTTACGATTCATGCAATGTTTCAACTTTTTCTCTAATTCTATCTAAGGAGACCATAAAGTTAGTGAATCCTCTGAGTATTCACATGTAATAATAGTATATATTTTATAAACACATTGTTAGTTAAATATTTCTACATATATTTAGTTTGTGGGCTTTTCTATTTTTTAAACATGTAAGTATGATTTTCGTTCACACTATTCATGCAACATTACTTATTTTCCTCTGATTCTTTCATGTATAAATAAGTAAAAATTTAACTTTATAGCACTTTTTTAACCAACATGTTCCAAAGTGCTTCACACAAGTAGAGAATGATAAAAAACACATAATATATAAGGAAACTCAAAGATAGCGAATGCTCCGAGTATTCCGGCGTACCTTGAACGTTTCAGTGGTGCCGGTAAACAGACGGTTACTTTAGCCAATCAGCGGCCGGTTACCTCACACATGCACCAATCAGGTCGTTGCGGAGGCGGGCGCGCGGCTATCTAAAGGCCGGGCTTGGTTTCACGGCGTCGTCCGCTCTCGTCCCGTTGGCGCAGGTGATCCGTCTCAGGATGCGAGAGGAGCGCGGAGGAGAGGGGAAGAGAGAGGGGAAAGCGCCGATGGAAAAGTGTCCAGGACTCGGTTAACGAAAACCCAGGATACCGGCCCGTTTCAGTCTGTCCCGGGCCACTCGGCGATGAGAGATTGACCGAAAGGGGCACTTTGAGATATGATGAGGTTTAATTCTGGTCGGCGATAGTACTATGATTTGGTATGTGGCCACTTTGATAGCAAGTGTATTCAGCACCCGAGGAACGGCAGCTCAAGGTGAGTCGAAGTGCAGGATCTGTGTCCGCCGGGGTTTTGTGCTCAAGTTTAGCCCAGCCCTACACATTCACCCCCCTGTTTGCTTCATGTTAACTTTCAACGCATCGCTCGTATGTTAAAAAATTTCACTCTTACGTCATGAAGTTGATGCGTGTGTCTGTTCATCCGCGCACCTGAGCGCATCCGGCAGAGGAGGAGGCGAACCAAGTGATGCACCGTCAAATGCACGAGTAAAACTGCAGGATTTGGCCAAGTATTTCCACGAATCTGTGAATTTTTGCAGTGATAAACGGATCTGACAGAGTTGATAGGTTTTTGCAGTGTGATTTGGTTTGACAGATTCCATCCCCACACCTGTGAGTTTCTTCCTCTGCTGTGGTTTGAGAGGATTTTAGAGGCTGCAGATGCGCACCACAACAGGGATGTGATGGTTAAAATGAAGCTGATGGAGATGTCATTAATACACTGTATTAAGTGGATGCACTGTCCGGCTGCAGTTCAGTCCTTGTCCGCTAGAGGGAGGAGTTTCTGAGCCCCGCACTGCAATAGGATTCAATTTGAGCAGTTGATGGATTTGGTTCAGTTTGATTCATTCATTTCATTGGTTTATTTGCTTATTTAGAGCAGGGGAGTCAAACTCATTTTAGCTCATCTTCCTGACCAGTAAAATAATAATCCATAAATAATGTGAACTCTATGTTTTAGAGTGAAAAAAGTGAAATTACATTATGAAAAACTTTACATTTACAATCTCTCCTTTAAAAAAAAATGCGAATAACATGAACTTTGGAAAAAAAAAAGGAAATTTCTTAAGAAAAATAAGGGCGATTTTAACCACATTCTGTCTCAGTTGATCATTTATAAATGTGCATGACAACGTACCGTACAGATCAGAGTAGATCTACAAATACACTAAACGATTAGAAACAGGCAGAATATTGGTCCAATTACACCTGAGTTTATTAAGATATTTCAGGTTGTTCATATTTGTTGAGGTTATCCAATTTTTTTGTGAAAGAATAGCGTACAAATGTAAATCTTTTCATGTCATTTTGCTTTTTTGACAGTAAAACAAAGAAGGAGGAGTGACTTGTTATTATTTTTAGGTTATTAGGGTGGTATTTTACTGGTTCTGATCCACTGGAGATTGAATTGAGGGGAATTTGGAACTGAAATGATGTTAATGTCCTTGATTATATAGTAAAGAGGTGGATAGAGGTGGTATAGTATAGAGGTGAATGTGTAGGCTACTGCCCCTGCGATCATCTGTCCATCTGGGGTTTTTTTTTTGTTTGTTTGCTTGTTTTTAACCATGTCTATGTCGACATTATATGCAGTTTCTCTCTCTCTTTTTATGTAGTCGTTCTTTAAGTCCATGGTGAATGAATGGTGTTTTAATGTTGACTGTTTTTTTTTTTGTTTTTCTCACCTGTCTAGGGACTGCAGATGAAAAGTAGTTATTTTTACTAATTCTGGGTGTATGTTTTTATACAACACTGCTCATGAATATGCATGGTCCCTATCAAATAAACTAGAAAATAATAATAATAAAAAAAAAGGATAATATTCTGAGTGTAATATTTGCATTTCACAAATTCATCCCACGGGCCAGATCGGACCCTTTGGCGGGCCGGATTTGGCCCCCGGGCCGCATGTTTGACACCTGTGATTTAGAGCATTTCCAGGAAAAAATCATGTTCAAAATTCCAAAAACATTCATTTGAATTAAAAAAGGATTGGGAAGAAGAAAAACATATTTAATCTGAATTTCGAATGTGCAAATGAAGTCATGTATAAATTTTGTCTTTTTTTAATTTTTAATTTTTTTTTATTTTCCATGACTTATTTCTACCTGTTTTGTTTCTCAGGACTAAGTAGGATTACTTTGTCTTGTTGCATATTTGAAAAAATAAAAAATAAAAAAAAAAAAATAAAAAAAAATCCCACCCCCATTCTCATCATCAAATAACTCACTCCTGTTCTTAGACTTCAGACCAGATCACTTTTAATGTGGCTTTTGGTTTTATTTTGTAGATTTACTGACTGGATCAGTGGTTTTGCAGGTGATTGACCACTTCATCCTTGACCTCTGACCTCTTCATACATGCATGTCTGGAGAAAAAGGCAGAATCTTCGTATCAGTATATATATATATATAGTTGCATAAAAGTATAATCCCTGCACAATATGAGGAAAATCTGGAATAATTCCCTATTTACTTAGAGGTCACATGATGCTAGTAGGAGCTTCATCTGATTGGTCAAATGATTTTTCTCCTATTTTACATTTAAGGCAGCTGTTTTCCACAGTGGTGGTGAAAATGTGGCTTGTGGGTGTAGTGTTGTGTGAAAACGGAGCAAAAATCTGCAGTATGAGTCCAAAATCTTGCTTAAATATTCAGTTGTCAGAGAATCCAAAGGTGTGGTATGTGTCTTTTTAAGGATAGTTTGTGTGTACGTCTGTCTAATAAGTAGAATTTAAGTGTTTATTGGGAAGTTACACAACAGTAACTTTCTGTCATGTTAAATTTTTTCATGTTATGGTTAAAAAAAGAGAGAAAAAAAGAATTTAATGTAGACTGATGAAAGTGATACGCAAATTAAAGACAAAATAAAGTCATATACATGCATATAAAAGAAGATCCTGAGGTTTAAGGTTAAAAGATGCAAATGAAAGGAAGGTAAATGATGAGTGATGAACAAAATAACAGCAGAGGAAAAGAATGCTATCGTCTGGTTTTTCTTAGTAATGATGGAGAATTCTTGAGTTAACGCAGTGGAGTTGGTTTTATTTTTGCTTTCAAGAATCTATCAGAAGTGATTTTTTTTCAGGTAACAGAAGTGTTGATAATGTCAAACCATATTTAAATGGTGTGGAAATAGAAAGAGTTTATGAAGCGAAGTTTTTGGGTGTCGTTCGTTTGGGCATGTGGCTAAAAACAGAAATGTATAACACCAAAAACAAGAAATGTATAACACTGAATAAAAAATGTATAACACTAAAAACAAGAAATGTATAACACTAAATAAAAAATGTATAACACTAAAAACAAGAAATGTATAACACTAAATAAAAAATGTATAACACTAAAAACAAGAAATGTATAACACTAAATAAAAAATGTATAACCTTAAAAACAAGAAATGTATAACACTAAATAAAAAATGTATAACCTTAAAAACAAGAAATGTTTAACACTAAAGACGAAAATATATCACACTAAAAACAGAAATGTATAACACTAAATTAAAAATGTATAATACTAAAAACAAGAAATGTATAACACTAAAAACAAGAAATGTATAACACTAAATAAAACATTTACAACCTTAAAAACAAGAAATGTATAACACTAAATAAAAAATGTATAACCTTAAAAACAAGAAATGTGTAACACTAAATAAAAATGTATAACCTTAAAAACAAGAAATGTTTAACACTAAAGACGAAAATATATCACACTAAAAATAGAAATGTGTAACACTAAAAACAGAAATATATAACAC
>JAQQZY010000007.1:27472488-27483038 GCA_030068375.1 Ostorhinchus rueppellii
TAAAACAGTACGACTGTTGGATGGGAGTCACAATAAGCTTGGCGGAGGTCTGCGCTCTCAGAGTGCTTTTCTAGTTTGCGATAGTTTTGCATGGACTTTGCATGGAAACTACAGCTTGACATAAACTGCTGCATTCTGAAGTGGACACAAAAGGACTGAACAGCCTTAACCCAGCATGAATTTTTCTCTGTTATACCGTTTATTTTCACCATTTATTGTAATATTATGTTCTGTGTTTTACTTTTGTTTTTTAGTGAAAATCAGGGGATTTTCTGCATACTAATCATGTAAATGTTCATAAAAACTCAGAGTAAAGTTGAGGATTACTATATCCGAAATAGAGAAAAGTGAAGAAAAAGTGACTTTTTCAGCAAAACCTATCATTAACTGAGTATAAACCAAGTGTGTCCGTCCACTGTCATTTATAAAACTTCATGGGTTTTACTGATGAGTCCATGTTGTAGAAGACGACAGTGAAGCCTCAATTGTTGGATCAACAGGGATTAAACAGTATCAGTAAATGATTCAGGTAGATGGTGGATATTTGGGTCTTAATCGGTTAAATACACTCAACACCATCACAAAAACCATAAAGACCCATAATGCTGTTTTATCAAATCTTGGGTTGGATTAATATGATTAATCTCGATTTGATATATGACCTACTTTTCAGAAGGATTGTACAGATTAAAAACAGTCCGGTCAAAACTTTCCCCCTCAGCTAATATTCTTTTATCGGTGTAATTACAATATTTTACAGAGTGCAATACAGTAACCTATGAGTTTGTCTGTTTACAGCGATACTTTAGCACCTACACTGAAGTGTTGGGTTTCAGTCCACGTTAACCTGCAGAGTTTATGTAAGAAATAGTTGAAGAAATAATGATGAATAATTGCTGTCAGTCCTGGAGCCGAAAAGTCAGATTGTAAACTCTCGAAGGAGCACTTGTGGACACCTTTAGGGGTTTCCAGCTCCTACTTACTGTAAAAGGTGCATGAAGGAGAAAATAAATGTAGATGTTAAAATGTCATCAGCATCATCATCGACGACATTTTGACCCCATTTGCCAAATGAAGTTGAAATCAGTTCAGGAATATCTTCATGCTGTTGGTTTTACAATCTGACAGCAGAAGTGATTAAGGTGAAGGGCAGAGCCTTCATTCAGTGGATCGATTTGATCTTTTGCAGACATGTTTCTGAATGGAACGCTGAGATTTGCAGAGCCTGGACTCTTAAAACGTACTTATTTAAATTGTTGATGTTTATGTTTTGGGGATCTTTCCTTTTCAGTTGTAGCACTCTGAGACTGATTGAATGAAAACTGCATTATAAATCAAATTATTGCTATTAAAGCCACATGCTCTTCCATGTTGTTTTGTTTTTTTTTAAGAAATCAGAAGAGGAGATGTATGTCGCTGTGAGAGGTATTCTGTATGTGATTACCAGAACTGTATAACCAAACTGAATTAGCCAAAAACTGAATAAAACACCGGCGATGCAGCCTAATAAGTCTGAGATATTTTACATTTACATGCAAACTACATGATGGTTCACTGTATGTGACTGACATGTAACATAAGAGCCACATGATGTTCCCATGACCTGTCTTATAGGCTGCTCAGGTGGGTTGGTCAGACAGCAGGGAAGGTTTACGCCCCCTGCTGTCCGACGTCTTCCCCAGGACCGCATCCCAGGTGTGCGACAAGGTGTATGTGCCGTCATCCCCGTTCATTGTTTTTGGCTGAAACTAGTCAAGCAGGTAAACAAAGAACTACCCCTCTCTGATACATGAATGATCTACAATGGACACGACTGTATGTTTGAAACATGCTGATGTTCAGAGATTATGTGTGAAACTTTGAGTGGATAGAGCTCAATTAACATGGAAGTGGTATTTAATAGTCTTTTATGACCCACTGGTTGGATTTTTCCATTAAGGAAAATTACAGAGTTTACATTTGTGCAGTTATACTTTAGAAAAAAAAAAAATAGACTCAGCAAAATACAGTACTTGAAACCAAATTGATCAGGAAAATCAGTTTCCTTTAAACTAATAATGATGCATGGATAAGGTCTTGCTCATGCTGATGTTTACATGTAGCTGTGCATCTTTCTCCAGGTGTATTTCTGTTTTTTATGGTATGTCCCATAGATCACAGGCTTCGTTAGTGCGTCGGTACACAGCTGCAGGTTTGGAGTTGGACATATGGACGGACAGATGTACACAGTAACACAGTCCCTAATGGGAAGCTTTATTCTAATGAGCGAGTAGGCAGGGACTGTGAAGGACTCAGAATATGTTCATGAAGCTTCCTGCTGTGCTCATCCTCATGCATCACTCAGAAGTTTTTATCAGGCTGCTTTAACATGTTGACGTGTAGCCTCCTAGTGTGGCCACTACATCTGTGTTCCATAAAAGCACCTGCGTATGGTGAAGAGTTTGGGCCAAGTGTTGCTGAAAAGGCTGCTCTGCTCTGATATGACTTGTCAACTCTCCAGCTCTCCACTTCCTCAGGTCTGGGGTCTCTCACCAGGATTGTCACCACACGACATTATAATAAACCTCTGAAGTGATCCTGACATTGTTTATAGGCAGTGGTAATACATTCTTCCTCCAGTCCCCGTCTGCAGTCTAATGCAACCAACGCGGTGAAAGGAAAACCTTCCCTGGAGTTGACAGTGCTTTCCTGTTCTGCTCCGAAATCCCAGAAGAAGTCAGATCGATGCTCGCCCACTGCCAGCTTCACAGACATGGAGACATGAACACTGGCACCGGCGGGCAGAGGAAGCCGTTAGCTGCGTGAGTGAATCCAGTATGTCCATTGTAGCAGGCAGACCGGTGCGACTGGAACGATGCACAAGAGTCCTGCGAACTCCGCTTTAGAACTCAGCTGATTTTAAGAACATGAACTAGAGCTCGTGATGAACCTGTGTGCTGCTTTACATGTCCCAAATCAAACCACACTTTTACATTTTCCATGTATTTTTTGTATGCTGCCATTCTGTAGCATAGTTGAAACAGTACCCTTAGTATGACTAACAGTAATAGAATTATCGTCATGATGTTAATCTTAGAGCATCTGGCAAAAAGATCAGATGACAATCTTTTGTGGGAGAATCACGATCCACAACCTGACCTATAATTTTCTCACTTATGATAAAATGCAGGGAGTAATGACCAAATTCTATATTGTGCTCTGTTTAGTGTTAGTGTGTGATGCTTTTTGTTGTTTTTATCTGAGTATAAATTCAGAATTTTTTGTATAATTTCTTTTTATAATTCTTTATTTTTCAGTTCTGAAGGGCAGACATCACTTCATATACATAGAAAAGTAAGTTTCTTTCCTCTGCGATTCAGTCTTTTCTTTTTTTAAATCTAAGGTTAGAGAACTTATTGTAACTTGGGAGAGGCAGAGTGCGTGGAATTTTTTGTATAATTTCAACCAAAATTATAAAGTGTTGTAATATTGACAGTGTCTAAATCAGGGGTATGCAAACCTGGTCCTCGAGGGCCGGTATCCTGCATGTTTTAGATATTTTCCTCTTCCAGCACAACTGGTTAATGGCTTCCAGGTGTGCTGGAAGAGGAAAATACTGAAAATAGGCAGGATACCGGCCCTCGAGGACTGGATTTGGACACCCCTCATCTAGATGAAGTCAGCATGAGTTGTCAATATACAGATAAATTACACTGACTTAATTGGAGTTTTAGAATGAATCAAAAGTATTTTGACAGAAGCCAGACATGTAGACTTAGACTTACTTTATTGTCATTCAATAAATGCGCCATCAGTACATGCATTAAATGACATGTCACTGCATGGCTCAGACAGTGTCACACATTTAAATATGCAAGAATAAATAAATAGATAAAGGAACACATCACAGAATAAAAACAGCTGAATGTAGTTGATGGTCTTGTGGTAATACTTTGTTTAACCAACCATTTCAGGACCTTATCTTGAACTTTTGGAAGCAAATGATCAGTTAATCTGGAAAATTATTGACAAATTGGCAATAAAAATAATCATTATGTAAAGCCCTGTTATTTGATACATCAGAAAAGCTACAACCTCATACTAGCATTGCACTCTTTTAGTGACATTACGCAATAACAGTTGATACACGGTTCCATTATAGAAAAACACTCGTATTTCTATCTACTATCTTAGACTCCTTTGTCTGACTTTTTGGCACATCTAGTTATTTTTAAACTCTATTTTTCTTACATTATGTTGCAGATGCAGCTGAGGTTTCATTCAAGCTGATATTGCATTATTTGGCGAGACCATGTAAATCACAGCCGTTATTATACTAATGTTGGAATGCTGTCATATACCTTGTACCCCAGTAGATGAAATGTAAAACCTCCCATAAAATACACCCTGAAACTGCCAGAATCTTAAATAGCACTGTGATACAAATTCTGCATCGCGCCACCTATGACTTCACACCCATCCCACTTTACACCGGAGGCTTTTTCATTGCGTCGGTGTGGTTTTTGTAAAAGCTTCCTGTTAACGTACACCTTACTGCTCTGTCCTGTTCTGTATACTTTCTCTGAATACTGTACTCCATTTTACTCCCCCCTCCCCTCCCGTCATCCTGAGCTGGCCGGCTTCCTCCCCTGTCTCATTTTACAGCCTGGCCCACTGATGCAGCACAGTCAGCTTCCTCCACGCCGACTTCTCCAGACCCATTAAACATTCATTGGATAGGGCCATAAGATATCTCGCCATGGCCTCAGCTGTTCTACTCTAAATTCAGCCTCAGACCCCGAGCTTCACATCATAACCCTGATATTGCAAACCAAGAGGCAGATTCTATAGGAATGGCTGTATATGCACCGGGTAGACAAACAGGACTCATTGATTGTGTTGGTGTCTGGCACAGCGCAGGACACACGATACCCTCGATGCTCTACGCCAGCGCTGTCGGAGAACGTAGGGTGATAGAATTTGCAGATAAATTGTTGTGGTTTGCAGTTAATTAAGCCCAAAATAATAATAAGAGTATTTAATGATCACTTAGGCGTGTCTTTTTCATTTATCAGCATTCACAGAGGAGGTGTAACTGTAAGTACCAAAGCAAAATAACTCACTGGATTCTGTCTTTATGCTTCATTCAGGCACAACCTTAGATTTAACCCTCCTGTTGTCCTCATATTCTGTACACACCTCGTGTCCTCTGGGTCAAAATGATCCATCCTCTTTAAACCTCCAATATAAGCAGCTTAATTGAATTTGAAACACCAAATCTTATTTTGCTTGAAGAAATCACAAATCCACAAAGGGCCGATATTGTTCCATTTGGGTCAGATCAAAGGCAGTGCAGTCTGCGAGAACACCACCTGACTTGTGTTGTTTATGTCTGATACTGATTAATCTGAGACAGAACTAAAACATTCTCACATGTCACTGACTCTGTTGCTGTGATTTCAACTCAATTTGACTGTTGGGTCATTTTGACCCGAAGACGACCTTTGTACCTTTTTTTTGTACAGCTTACATGGAAATGCGAATAAAGGCAACAATTCACTTTTTCTAATTTTGGGGTTTATCTAGGAAAAGTCATCAAATTTCAAATTGAAAAAATATCATTTAGGGGAATTTTTTTGGTTTTTAACACAGTGGTGGGTCATTTTGACCCGAGGACAACAGGAGGGTTAATAATCATGACATGTTTCTGGAAGTCAAAGCAAACGTTCATTATAGATGTAATGATTTTTAACATTGACAGGCTGGATACTATGAGTAAGGTTTAACTAAAGGTGCAAGTTCTCTGAAGTGAAGCCACTGTGAAACTAGGGGGCAGCCGTGAAGAGTCAGCTGTAAAGTTGGTTTATGACTGAAGGGCTGCTGGTTCAATTCCCCAGGCTGGTGGAAAACTGTTGGCTGATGTACCCTTGAGCGAGGCACACAACCCTCCAATTTGCTTTCTGGGTGCCTAATATGGCGAGCCTACTGCTCCTAGCACAGGGTTGTCCCCAGAAATTTCTAGTATGACAATTAAACAATGGCATGTGCAACTTCAGTTGAAGACAGAGCCGTTGCTTAACACAGAGTTTGTTGGCGCAGAATGTTTTGTAGCCTAATGTAAACCACAAATTAGACCCGCGCTCTCCTGTGTCCGACCCAACCCAAACCCATATCAGACATAGCACAAAATATTTCACTTGTTTCATTAATATTTGCAGTTCACCCGCTGGTACCTGAACCCATGCAGGACTCTGCATCACAGGTCCATTCATTGTTATGAGACTTGTGAGTAGCTAATTAGCCTTTTAAAACCTAAATCTGTTCATATACGGTCTGAATATGAACCCAACACTTTATGTCAGAGCAGAAAATGTCGCTATATCATTAAAATAAGCATTTAAGTGTTGGCTATTAGCGGTTGTTGAAGTCTGTGTATCCACGACTCTGCAAAAGGATGGGTGATGGATCAGCTTGCTCTTTTCCACGGCAGCCTTCATGGTGTTAAGTAACAACCTACTTAACCTATTGCTGACATTATCTGTTCTTAATCATCCCATTAAAAGGTCTGACTGTTGTTCAACAAAGATTCAATGCAAATGGATGATAGTTTGCTGAAGAAGTGACAGAAATCTAGTGATTATGTGCAGTGTAGCAGCTTTGCACAAGAAGGAAATGATGAAGAAAGAAGCTTCAGAGCAGGTAGTGCACAATGGACGTGAGGTGAGTAGGGAGTAGCTGTCATGTATAAATAGAGACATATTAGTGGGAGCTGCCATAGTATCTCCTCCAGCATCAGGTAAAAGTTGCTTACACTGAGAATTGGACTGCAGCATTTCGCCACCATTACTGGATTTTGGTCCTGGATCCTCCGTAGATCCAATAATGTCGTATAATCTCATCAGAGCCAGTTGTTCAGTATCTGCCACAGTTGTAATGGTAGCGCTCTCTCCTTCCCTTCCTTTGACCTTCTTTGGTATTAAAGCGTGAGGTGTGTGGTCTTATTTGGCAGCAGTCGGAAATGTTTTCTCACTGCTGCTTCCATGTTGCTCCTGCAGGTTTTCACAATGCTTTTTTTATCTGCTGTGACCTGACGTCGTGACTTTGTCGGAGCAAAGACAGCGGCACATTATCGCCTAATGAGCAGCCGTGACTAGGACTACACTGATGAGCGATCCCTCAGATAGCTGATGGCACTCAGCTCTGCCTTTTCCTCTGTCAGATCTCAATTGGACTTTGTTTATCGATTGTGGTCGGCAAACACAGGTCAGGTCCGAGGAGACAAGATGGTGACTAATCGGAGTGATAGCTCATATAACTACAAAGATATGTTTCAAAGTGACTGTTCCTTCTGATGTCAACAGTTCGCTGCACTGGCTCGGATGGTAAACGTCTCTTTTAAGAAACACTTTCGTTTAATTGCGGGTTAAAAAGGAAAAGTGTCGATGTGAGAGCAATAGCTGTATGAAAGGAATGCTGACTAATGAAATCATGAAGAAAAGAGTTGGGTATTTGGGGAAGATTTTTTCTAATTAAGCCATAAGGACCCACTGGGACATTTGTATCACTTCCAAAATGAATGTTTCTCTATATTTAACCGTCCTTTAGTGCTTTATCACCATTTATTTTAACATTGTCTTCCGTATATTGGGCTTTTCCTTCAGTGAAAATCAGGTATTTTTCAGCATTTAATTTACTAATCCTATAGATATTCATCAAAGCTCAGAGAAAGGAAGAATAACGTTTGGGTCTTTAAGGGTTAAAGAGAATTGCACTCTTATATGTGTATATGAGCTCCACTTTTCAAAGGAATGATTTTTATCATTAAACTAGAAAAGCACTCGGAGAGCGCAGACCTCCACCAAGGTAGTGTTTGTACTTTTTAAATTTTTTTTTTGCTTTTTAAGGTACTATTTGTACTTTTAAAGAAAGTTGTGTTTTTAAGGTAGTGTTTGTACTTTCCTTCACTAGATGGCACTGAATGACCTCATATGCAACTCTGTGCCGTCATGCCATATCTTGCAATGATAAAGAATCCTTAAAAAATTCCCGAATCCAGATGGTGATCCAGATCACCTCCAAAATTTAATCATCTCTTCCTTGACTCAGAGAGGACATATCCTGAAAATTTCATCAAAATCTGTCCATAACTTTGAGTTATGTTGCAAACAAATAAACCCACAAACCCTGGCAACAACGTAATCCCCTGGCAGAGGTAATAATAATAATAATAATAATAATAATAATAATAATAATAACAATAACAATAATAATAATACATTTTATTTACTGTATAGCCACTTTTCTTGGCACTCGAGGACACCTTACAGTTAATAAGCTGAGTATAATTAATAATAAGCTAACACTTAGTATCAATTAGACGCCAACACTTAATAAACTGAATGCCTGTATCTCAGTTCTAAAACGTACCACCTGATAGTGTGGTGTAATTGTTTTTTTCATTGTAAAACAAGTGTAGAGAAAATAGGTCTATTAACAAAAGCACAACCAGTGTCTTAAGTGATGAAGTATATGTACTCTATGTGCATGCAAAGTCTGTAGTTCTTTGTCCTCTCATCTCCAATAACAACACCGTAATGGTGTCTCTGTGTGGTTTGATGGTGCATGGCCTGCTGGTGCTGCAGAAAACTTTAATGATTTTTCTTCAGAATCAGCAAAAGAAGCAGCAACTACTTCCCAAAGATAGTTAGGTGCACCTGAAGTGTGACCTCTCCCGTAGTTGTGGTCGTCTTTTGTTGTCGTCAGGTGAGGCATATTAAGGGTGAAGTCGTAATAAATAATAAGTGAAGTTCAGTGCTGCTGATTTGTATGCACTGCAGTTCACCGCTGGGGTTGACCAAAGCTTACAGCAAGCCTTAAAGTAATCCTCAGCAGTGGCCAAAAAGAACAGCCAATGGTTTTGGCCGAAAAGAACCAAGTAAAACCTGCTACAGCTTAGATAACAGTTATGTAATAGGACAGTGGCTGTATAATCACAAAACAGTATGTTGTTATTGTAAATGTACTGATATGGTGTGAAATACTGTTGGACAAAATAACACACACAGAGTTCATGTGTTTCTCAATTAAAAAGATTCAGTTATACACACCATAAAGCTAACAGGACATGTCTGGATTAAACCGTTACAGTGATGATCTTCAGCTCCATCTGCAATTGCGTGACTTCAGGATTGTCAAAGTGCTCTTATTTAAAGACATCTGTTGGAATGACTTGAATAATTACAGTCCCTGTAATTCAGGATCTGTTATCTTTATGGGTTCCAAAAGTCAGAACAGAACTGGGAAGAAAGCTTTTAAATGTTCTGCTCCCACTTCCTGGAACAACCTACAGAAGGACATTAAACTGAAGGAAGTGGTGTTTTTTTTAATACATTCAAAGTCCTTTTAAGTGAATGAGAAAAGGACGAATGTGGGTGTAGATGTTTTTTTCTAACTGGTTGAAATGGGTGTGGCTTTGAGACGTTTTTAACCCTGTGGGGCCGATGATCACACCGGCGAGATCAGATCACGTGGCGTCTTTTAAAGCGCTGTAACAAAAAAACAAAACAAAACTGTCACGTGGAGCAATGGCGTTAAATTTACTCTAAAGTGCAGATTTGAAACTCTCTCCTAGTTTTTATTTGGCACCGATAGACCACGGAAAACCAGAGATGTAATTGTTTTAATTTGATAGTAGAAAATATGTTTTTCCGAGCATAAATGCGCTCTTATACTGGTGGGATGGGACAGCAGGTGTTGTATTTCTATCCATATAGTCACCATTTTACAAACTGGAAAAGTGGTCGAATCAGCTGGTATTACTCAACGCGAATTTGATGATTTTTGTGTATTTTTGGCCCAATATGTTAAAAAAGTAGGTTTTAGTGAAATAATAATTATCTCTTCATATAGATGAAGTTGTGCTGAAAAAAAAAGACACCAAGCATGGGCATGTTAAACAGTTAATTTTATATGGTTTAAAGAGACAAACTCAAAAGTATTATAAAAAAAAAATGGCCAAAATAGGGTCAGAACTTAAAGGGTTAAGGAACATTGTTGTTATACTTTTAGTACCTTTTAAAATAATGGTGATGTTTTATATGTATGTTCTTATCAGCTTTAAGTTTGGTTTTAGTACTAATTTCATTGTGTTTATTTATATTTGTGTGGATGTACAGCTGTGAATTCCATTTTGTGTAACTTCTGCTGCTGCTGTCTTGGCCAGGGCGCTATTAAAAATGAGAATTTTAGTCTCAATTAACTTTTTCACAGCTTCTTCCTGGAAAACAAATGAAACAAAAACAAAAATCAACCAAACAAACCAAAACCAAAAACACAGCACCCCACACAACACAGCACAATACAGAAATAATACAGAAAATAAACAAATTATGACTCAGGGTCATAACACCACCATGGAAGAGCTTGAACTAAACTATATTCCTTTGGCTGCCTGGTTTGGTAAATACTGCAGATACCGCCAGTAAATACGTCCAGTAAAAATAAAATCTGTAAATATAAGTGTTCAGGCCTTGGACAAAGTTGTGCTCTGAAAATATTCACATCTTTTCAAC
>JAQQZY010000007.1:27503232-27515914 GCA_030068375.1 Ostorhinchus rueppellii
TTGCTTTTCTACTTGTTCTTGTTCTTCTTCCTCTTCTTGTTTTCTGGCTCTTCTTGCTCTTGTTCTTCCTGTTCTTGATCTTTTTGTTCTTGATTTTCTTCTCTTCTTTCTGTTCTTGCTCTTCTTGTTCTTCTTCCTCTTCTTTTTGTTCTTCTTCCTCTGCATCCTGTTCTTGCTTTTCTACTTGTTCTTGTTCTTCTTCCTCCTCTTCTTCCTCTTCAACTTATTCCTATTAATGAAACTTTACAACACCAGCTCAAGAACAGATCATTCACTGCTACGCCTTCTACATCTCATGTTCTACATTATTTATTTTACATGTTTTTTAAGGAAAGCTATTTTCCTTCACATACTTTGTAGTTTTTCTGCCAGTGTGGATCTTCCATTAGATTGAGAATTACTGTATCTTATAAAATTTTACGTCGCACCCACAAGACGTTCTTCATTGTTAATCTGGCCTTGTGTAATTTTAATTACATTTCTTTTCAGTTTTGTCTCTCTTTTTGAGTTAATAATAATGCAAATATCAGACTATCAGAGTATATCAGTAGCTGGTTGTACTGATGCTAGTATTTTTTTTTGTCTTCTGCAGAGTTTTCCCATCAGTAAAAGTACTTGTATTCAGTCTAGACAGTAATCCATCACCTTTTCCCTGATGGTACTGGGTTGAATCAGCGGCGTGCTTACTGACGGACACAGTAATAAATATGTTTACTAACTAATGTTGACAGCTTTAATGAGATGACATTTCCTTTGGAGGCAGCCACTCTTTCCACCTCAGTTTATTTATGTACGGCGCTCAAGGTGAAGTTTGCAGCAAAGGTGAAAGGGATTTTCCCCTACTCTGCTCTTGAATTCCTTTCCTCTGATCATTACATTGCAGAAATAATCCCCCCCTTTCTGTTATGCGTTTGATTCTGAGAGCTTTTATCATCCGCTCATTCTGTCATTCTGTCAATGCAAATTAAATACAGAGCACGCAGGCAAATTTACACACAAATATTTAGTACAACCTGTAGAAACTTACTGTACTTTGCATGTTATTATTGAGACAGTTATAAACAACAACAGCAGAGATTGAAGAACAAACTGGATTGATTTTATAGGATTATTTTTGCGCCAGTTATTTGTGCTTGTGATAATGAACTGTTGGGTTCATTTATTAACTACTGAAATTCTGTACAACATGGTGAACCAGTAGAAAAACCAATAAGTTTATTGGTGTTAGGAACATAAGCAGCTTTACTGAGCAACTATGAGGTAGAATTCAACTAATTATTGGACTGGTCCAGTATTGAATCCAATATTGACTATTTTCATGCCTTCATCATGTGTTGACACCATCACTTTTTTTATTGACATCCAATAAACTAAATATATAGACTCTGTATTTCATCCCTTGAGAATCAGCTGGTTCTATGTCCACTTTTTGCAGAAATGGAGTTAAGCATATCTAAAAACGTGTAAAAGTGTATTCAGTTCCAAGCTAAACATCGACACACACTCGCACCTAAAAACATTTAGTTCTTTGTCCTGATTGGCGGTCGTTTCAAATCAGGTAGTTCTATGTCCAAGGAGCCAATCGGGGGCCATACCCGGATCATGTGACATTCGCTCAAAATGGCGGTGGAGCACATGTAAAGCACAAAATGAGAACTCCTTGAAAAAAAACTTTCTATTCTGATCCCTTCTGAAGTATAAAATCAGTATAAAATACATGTAATCTTTGACTAAAATGTTCTCAGTTTGTTCATAACTTTTTTAAAAACAGCTCTGGTGGACATAGAACTTCCTGATTTAGATCATAAGTGAAACCTGTAAAGGCATCAGGTCCGATGTTGGAGATGGAGCTTGTTGACCAGGGGACACTCCCATACCTCTGAATCAAAAAGTTCTATGTCCATTTTTAACTTCTTCTATCTCTAAGCCTATGTAGATTTAGAACATGTTAACCATATGTTTAGGGTACCTTCCACAGTCAACACTATTCCACTCAAAAGAAGATCAATAACTCTCTAAATATCAGAGATCAGACAGGTTTTCTCAAAATGAGAAAAAGTGGAGATAGAACCAGCTGATTCTCAAGGGACGATTTGTAAAATGTAGCTGCCTCTCTGTAGTTACTGCTCTGTGGTTTTTCCTTTTCATTGTGACACCAGTTCTCGTCATGTAATAATTTGATAATTATTTTAACTGCAACTGTATGCAGCAATTTGTGCTGGTCTTAAGTGTATTAGATGCTTTTTACAACAAGGCTTATTCCCTCATTTACATTGCATGAATGTAAATTATGTGCTGTCGGCTTGGCACTGCAGTTTGCAGTAAATTCAACCCTTTGTGGGTGGTTTCTGCATTACATACAATATCTTTGGGCCCTGGAAGCTATGCGAGCCTTGTGTGGATCTTGCTCTTTGTTTTCAGAGAAGTTGATAGAAACTGAAATAAAAGTAAGTTACAATAGGTAATTTCACTGATCTTTAATCAATAACCACTTCTTTCTGCAGAATGTTTAAATCCAAGAGAAGAAAGTCAATGACTCAATATTAATATGGCTGTTAATATTGAAAAAAAAAAAAAAGGGTTGCTGTAGTAATCGTTTACTTTGACTGTGACACATTAGATTCAGCACTTTTGATGAATTGGCTGAAATCTGGATCAGATACAGGCGAAACGTTTCTTTTAAAAGTGCCCTTTCCAGCTCGTCTACGCACCACAACAGGAAGAAAAATAGTCTGACAGACTAAGAGATTGTGGTAAAAATACAGACGCTTTGTGTAATCTTTTCTGGATCCTTACACACTCTGTCTTCATTGATTAGATCACAGAGCACAAGCACCTGACAGGAAAGGCTGCTGAGTTTTGGATGCTTTGGTTTGAGTTACACAAGTCTGACCACAAAAAGAGAGCAGCCAGTTATGGATGTAACCCCAATTCCCTGAAGATCGGAATCACACCATCCACTGTGGGAACTGAAGATTTTCATATCATTGTGAAAACCCACTCGGCAGAATGAAAAGTTGCTGTTGTATGTTTATGCAGTCTCAATGTAATTTGTCATTGAAGGACTTTCTCCTTTTTTTTTTTTTTTTCTTCCTCTTCTTAAAGGGGTTGAATGTATGATTGATATCCCAAAATCTCAACAGTAGGAGAACGTCTGGCACCAGAACACATTTAGTACTAACACCACAGATGAATCAACACTACGTATCCACAGACTGCATCACTCACTAAATAAAATATAAAGGTCATTGTTTACACACATCTGTATGATGGTATCATCAGGTTTTCTTAGCTGTGTATCTGTTGTTAGCTTGGCTCTGGTTTTAGACAGATTAAGTAAAATCACAAATTACCTTTGCTTTCTGTACAGTTTGTTTTGTTGATGACTGCACTAAAGTTCTGTTTAAAATCATCCAAACAGGGTCAGAATTTCCAGTTTAGTCTGAACTGTGGATCAACAAACGGCAGCTTGGCAACAATAATAACATCCCATAATAACTTTATACCTTCATAAGCCTCAGAATCAAACCCACCCATGTAGAAAAAATGCTGCCATTTCAGTATCAAACTCTACAGGTTTAATTACCTCCGCCAAGGAAGTTATGTTGTCCCCAAGGTTTGTGGGTTTGTTTCTTAGCAACATAACTCAAAAGGTTATGGATGGATTTTGATGAAATTTTCAGGATATGTCCGCTCTGGGTCAAGGAAGATATGATTAAATTTTGGAGGTGATCTGGATCACCGTCTGAATCCAGGAATTTTTTTTTTAAACAATTCTTTAGCATTGAGAGATAGGGCATGATGACACGGAGTTGCATATGAGGTCATTCAGCGCCATCTAGTGGAGGAAAGTACAAACACTTCTTTTCTTTGACTCTTAAAATAGTTTCTATTGATTGTGATTCCATCTTGTCACTTTCTGATGCTTTGGTCAAAGGTAGGTACTGTACATACGGGTGTTACGCTGCCGGGTGTGGTACTGGCTCGACTTGACTTGGCTTTTTTGTGTTTCCATTATGAAAAAAGACCTGGAATCTGTTACCCGGTACTAGTTTTTTTTTTTTGGTATCAACTCCACCGAGGTTCGAAGAGATACTAAACCGTGACGTAACACTGCAGACCACTGATTGGTCAGACAAATTTCTCTGTGACCCACCATTTTACAAAAAACAGATGCAGAAGTAGACAGTAAATATAGCAGTACATTAATCCACATGGTGACAGCCCGCAGCTACACCATGGTCAGTCGAGGAGATTCAGTCTGTGGTCGCTGACAAAAAAATTCAGATGAGACATCACGCAACAAGCGAGTTTTCAGCAACTCTCTGAGTAGACAACAAGGAAATAACGAGCCACATCGGAATACCAAGCCGAGCCGAGTCGAGCTGGCCCCACTTAATAGAAATGTGGCATTAGTTTTCTTCATGGGAATCCGGCAGAGTAACTCGCTTCTCCCTCTAGTGGTCACATTAATCCCCCGGCTCATTGTAAATAAATTCAGTTCATATAGCTCTGCAACTTTTTACATTGGCGTCTTTGTGCAGAACTTCACAGCTCTTTATTATAAACACCTATGATAATTTTAAGGCATTTTTTAAATGTAGAAAGTTGAAAGAGAGAGAGAGAGAGAGAGAGAGAGAGAGAGTGCAGAAAATGTTTTTTTCTGGGTTTTAGTGGCTGTAAATATATCACTTACATTTAACTGTTTTCATGGATAATATATAAGCTTTTTGGTAGTTAATGTAGAGCAAAATGTCTTAATATAGCTTTACATCTGAACCAAGCAACAAAGTGTCAAAGTGTACCTTTGTTCAGCTACAGACGAATGAATAATGATGTTAAACTCCTGCTGTGAATCAGCATGACAACAATGTTCTATCATGGAAAGAGCTCACAAGTTAGAGTCAAAGCTGCTGAGATAATAGAGGTTTACATTGTACCCTCTTTAGATTGGGATGATGTCAAGGGTCAATGAGTCATGCCAACCATTGGAGTCCTGTTTCCTAGGTACCCATTTGCCCTTGGTCTCAAACAAGCCATTGTCTTATTCTTGAGACAGGAAGTAGAGGAAAACTTTCATGAGAGTGACTGAGGCAGATAAACAATGTTACTGTTTAATAAAAAGTGTTCAGCGGAAGAGATGGACATCGAGTGATAACCAGGCCAGGAGAGGGCAAAAGAGATGGAAGATGAAAGTGGAAATGAATGGACAGAGAAAAGGGATTGCACAATGTTACACTGTAAAAAAATAGAGCTTTACTTGCTTATTAGGACTGCATTTGGTCTTTAGTTAGCATAGTCCATCCTAACCTGCAGAGTTTGTGCATTGTGTGGGTGTGCTGTAGCCTGACAGGCCAAACTACACATGAACTGTACAGTCTGGAATCGGACCAGTGACAGAGCTGAAGCCTGTGGGTGGATTCAACCGTTGTCGTTCAAACTGTTCCTGCACGTAATAGGCCAGTTCTTTGACCAATCAGAGCCACCGACAGTTTGATGTATTCAGAGCTACAAATGCTGGTATATTAGACTTTTACCATAGCCGGTCGGCAAAACAGCAAATCCATCCTTCTTTAAAACGAATGAGTTGAGTGCTTCTTTCTGCTCAACTTTCAAAGAAAAGCCCAATTATAACTCTAACAAAATTGACGACAAAAGCCGATTCAAACGAGAATAGTTAGCCATATCCATCTTCGTTGCTCTCTATGGTTGTTCTGCTATCTCACCCTCGCACAGTCCTGTTGTCGTCGTGCAAAGCCCACCCCAACGACTTGCTACACAGACAGAGCATTTTGATTGGTCCAACATACTTTGTGTCAGACCAATGATGGGCTCCTACCGTGTGATGCTAGACCACAAACTCGGCAAGAATATTTTCTGCCGCTGCTATGTGGTCCAGATTTCTAGGCTAGTTGTGCTGAGGAACACAAATAAATATTGACTGATGAAATGATGACTGATCCAGCTTCTGAATGCTGGTGTGTCAAATTTACACAGTTTTAGAGTTAAGTATGAATCTCAGAAGGAACAAATTAGGGTCATGGTCTATGTAATGTAGGAAAAGGCTCCAATTGTTAATGTAATTTAATGTCTGACTTAAAATAACATCATGTGTCACTGAATATGTCTGGGATTTGGCATAAACATTAGTGCTGCTGTTCTGTTTGTTGTCAGAGTTGGCTTTATGGTTGATGTCTCTGATGTCCAAAAGAAACCGAGCAGCAGCTATAACTTTATTCACACCAGATCAGTCAGGATCTGATGGTCATTAATATTGTGTTTCTGCAGTTGTTACACTGAGAAACAATAAGAGTATATGGGTATGTAATACAGCATCGTATATTTATGGGCTTGAAACTCAGAGATAACAGGCATATGATTGATGATTTAGTGCCTGGAATTATTACACTTTTATTCAACAGTGTGATATTTAGTAATATTCCGGAAAGATTTGAAGAGATCAGGCGTAAAAACTGATAAACGCCATGCCTGCCGGTATTGAGCGGAGAGTACCACAGTACAGTTTACACCATTCTCTAACAAGTGGTAAAATCAGTTTTGTTGCAAACCCGACTAATCCTTCACATTTCACAGTCGAATATCACGTTTCACTGCAAAACCTGACAAATGCCATGCACTCTTTCCCGCAAAACCAGACAAATCCATCAGACAAATCAGCACATTGAAATTTGATGACAGCATCCAGCAGGGCACCGCCCATGATCGCTGCTTCGTGTGTGTTGTGCCGTGATTTCAGTGCATAAATCTCTAAATTAAGTCATCAATAATGAGTAATTTTGATGCTGGAAGCGCGGTGCATGGCCCAGTTTGCGCGACTGCAGGGGCTCCTCTGCATGCCGGGTGTCCTGCCGCCGCGCGGGAGGTGGGCTGGTTGGAGGGGGCCGGGCATGGCGGGCGGCGGCGGCGACTCTGGACGTGCGCCGGGCTCTTCTCGTGGATCACCCCAGCTACAGCGCCCGCTGGGACCTATTGGTACTGCTGACTGTTGGTACTGCTTCTGGGAACTGATTACTTTGTTCCTTAAATGATTTCATAACAAACAGAAGCATTCTTCAGGGTTTTAATGTCTTCTACAAAATTTACTGACTGTTCTCCGGTGTCAATGACCCTCATAAAAAACTCCTTCCCATATGCCGAACCTACTGTAAGAATGGCCTAATCAGTGTTTAAAAAATCGTTTTGATGGAAGTAATTGATTTCTGTGAAAGAAGAAGGATTCCTCTGAAAGTACTGATGAGTTTTCACTATTTGTTTCAGCCTGGGTGGATTTGTCTGTTTTTGCTACAAAACGTCATGTGGATTTATCTGCTTTTGCAGCCAAACTTTTACAAATTCATCAAAATCCCATTTTCGTGATAAATGTACATTTTTCAAATTCGGACTTCAGTTTTGGTTGTTGGTAACGATTGAGTTGCAACCCACATCAGCAGGATGACTATTTCATGAAAAGCTCAACAAAAACCAACAATTTACCAAAAACAAAGGAAATGGAGATATCGGTTTTTGCGCCTGAACTCTTCATTTGGAGAACGTTTGAAAGAGTTTTCATTGTGACACCAGTTTTCATCATATGATAATTTGCTAATAATTTTAACTGCAATTGTATGCAGCAGTTTGTGCTGGTCTTATGTGTATTAGATGCTTTTTACAACAAGGCGTATTCCCTCATTTACATTGCATGAATGTAAATTATGTGCTGTCGGCTTTGCACTGCAGTTTGCAGTAACATAGATCTGAACCCAACAGAGCAGCTTTTCAGTTATTGCAATCTAAACTGAGGGCACACAGACCCACAAACAGCTGTAACTGTGGGCAGCTCTAGTGAAGGCCTGGAAAACTCAGCATTTGGTGACAGAAACCGCAAAATATTAACAACACTCCTCATATTTCAATCTTAGTTTGTCCATTTACTTTTGAACCACAGACAATGGAGTTTTAATACCTCAATGGTCAGTGCAGTATTTTTGTTAAAGCACTTGAGTAAAGCTGAAAGTCGACACTCCAATCACATCTGGATTGGTTCTTTTCAACTGCGGTGGCAAAATGACAATATTTGTGTCACTGTCCAAAAACGTGTAGACCTGACTGTATGTAGACTTTGGAAAAAGTGTTTACTTCATCAGTTATTGTTGAAATATTGCAACAATATTGCCCCAAAATGATGCAAAAATGCAGAGTTCGTCTGACAGCAACAAGAAGCCACCGTAAACAACCAAGTCCTCCATAAAAAGTGCATTATGGGAGATTTTCACATGCTCTTGTGATGATGTGAAGTTTGTTTTTTGTTTAGTGCTGGGAGATGAGGCAGAAGGCAAAAGAAAAACATATCTCTAAAAGTCATCAAAAATGTTGACATTTAAGATGACTTATAGTGGGAGACATTTCCTGCAGATAGTAAATGTGCTTCCCTCTCTTCTGATATATGGATGTGAAGGAAGTTTATTCCAGACAAACTTTGACAAACTGACTTCGGTTAGACATTAATTACAGTTTAATGTACAGTGGCATTGGCTCAAGTGTTAACATCAGGTTCTCCATCCAAAAACTTCAGAAAACATTCACATCCATCCTTTTTTCATAACAATGAAGGGCCACACACGTTATAAAAATGTGGAAAACCTGGAGGGGGAGGGAAGTGCTTGGATTTAATTTATCATCATCATCATCTGCCCATGAATATTGCAGCCACTCAAATGTCTCCAACCAAAATTAGCATCATATCAGATGCCCACCAGGGTTTTCCCGAGGTTTCTGGAGTACTCATGGGCTGCAGTTGAAGCCATTCTTGTGTGCCATAAAATAATAATCACAAAATAACACTGTTAAACAATAGAAAGTGGATCTTAACTGTGACTGAGTACAACCACAAATGACAGTGTAATGTTGTCGAGAACTCCAGGCATAATTTTTCAGCTTTTCGTTTTGCTTTGGTGCTGCTGTGATTGTTATAAAGGCAAGAAAATCTCTTGATTCTCTGGAAGATATAAACCCTCACATACAACAGCAGTTTCTCAAAGAAAACACTTCCTATCTAAATGTTAGGAAGATAATAACTAGATTCAGTCACGGGAGGGGGGTTGTGAGTAGGGGTTTCCCATCACCCACCATGTTATCCAGTTACCAAGGTAACTCTAATAGATTGTCTGTTACCCCGCCCACACTAATAGAGACATTTTGGATATTTTTCTCTAAGTTAAAGGCCCAATCCCAATTCACTCCTTAGCCCTAACCCTTCCCCCTTCCCCTTGGCACTACCCCTTGAAACAAAGCTGCAAGGGGTAGGGGTTGAAACATTCTCCTATGAAATGGGACAACACTTCACAACCTGTTATGGCATCAGTAGTCATCTATGCTGCTATAAACAGATGTGAAAACTTTGTTCCCATAAATATTCATGATGCCGTCAGCAGCTGTAACTGTCTCTGTTCCATGGGCTTTGGTCATCTTTTTACGGCTCCCAACTATAAACCACAGAAATGCGATCTATAACACACTGAAACAGCATTAAACGGTCGATGAAATGATCAAATTGTTAACGAAGAAAGTACTTAGATTTGTGTATTTCTTTCATCACTGTTGCATATTTTGTCATTTGTAAGCCATTTAAAACATTTCTCAGTTCTCTATTAGTTTCACAAGATAGTCAATAAAGAGTATTAATATTTATCTATCATCTTTGTCTTTTTTTTTTTTTTTACTGTGGTCGTTAAGAGAAGAATCACAAAATCACTTAATTATGAAAATGATTATTTCTTTAGGTCTGCTTTCATTCAAATAGGGATATTCATGGTACATAGCCTGCACTTAACGATAATGCATTATTGTACATGAAAAAGTAAATAGACTGGTTTTGTAAATGCAAAGTATCGGTATCGGCAATACTGGTCTTGTATTGACTTAGTATCAGATCGATACCAAATTTTACAGTATTGCCCTCTACTAGTGGACATATGAATGAAGATGCACCCTTACATTCTCAACACCTCTCTCTCGTTGGTGTTCATTTAACCTGAGCACTCAGGCCTAGTACAGCTCCTGTTATTACGTTGCATCGTGCCGCTGTGGTGGTGAAAAGTGACCCCAAAGCATCAGAAGCAGCCGCATGCAACGCTGGAAATTTCAACCTCAGGCCAGTCCTCCTGTGGTATCAGAGTTAATGCCAGTCATGACAAGCAGAGCTGGGTGACAGAGTCAATACAAGAGACAAAACTGGACTCACTGGATGAAAAGAACAAGATGGGAGGCACAGCTGGACCCGTGTTGTAATTATTCCTTTGACTGAAGTTTGAGTGAGTGATGTGTTTTTGCTGCCTTTGATACTTCACCACTGTTTCTGCATAATGTCATTTTAGATGAAATTCTACTCAGTCATCTGTCATCACCTTCAGGCTATCAGGAATGGCAATTTTTGAAGAAGTAGAGAGTATATCTGCTATAATTTAACCATGAATTATACAGTGTAAAGTAGGGCTGCACAATATTGACAAAACTTGTGATATGTGTTATGGATGTACAGCATTGCAATAACAATAATACTGCAATATTTACAGATAATACATTTTAATAAATCACTTCAAGAAAGATTAAAGAGAGAGAAAAAATCAATTGGGAACCACAAAAGTAGCCCTAGGTCTTTATGGGTTAAAGGGTACTTGTAGTTAATTTTTATTGCAGGCTATTTCAAAAGATCACATATAATACTGGAGGTTCCATCAGGTAACTCCTTGTTAATAGTCCTTTGTCAAGTATGTGTGAGTGCTTAGTCATTGCTCCGTCAGTCCTTCATGGTCAGCGATATGTTGCCTTCTTCATGGACTGTTCCAGCACCAGTAGTGAGGCTGACTCTTTGATTTGTCCTGTTATCCAGGCTGTGATGGACGGGTCACTGACCCCATGCAGCAGGCACCAGTCTAAAATGACACATTATTATCCAGTGCTGGTTGGTGTCCCGAGGAAGGACAGTGGTGGAGTGCAAAGCTTATGGCTGCACGAACAACAAGAGTAAACATGTGCTTTCCACTCTGTCTTGCTCACTGACTGCTGCTTGTTTACTCACCCTCAGTAACCTGTAATCAATGGTGGTACGCCACTTCTGGCTGACAATGGCTGCCGCACCCCATAGGTGTGTCCCCCCTTTGCGTAAATCACATAATAAAAAGTTCTCATGTGGTGATTTAAAAAAAAAAAAAAAGTTGAATTTGCGCCTCTCTTGCTTATAATACATAAAGCACAATTAATGTCGTAAGCCTGACCACTACAGGTACACTTTAAAACTAAATTAGGCCTGTTGCAACTCCTCTGATAATTTTGACTCTTAATTATGAAAGTACACAAACAATATAATATGTTACAGCAGCTCAACCTTTCTGTCAGTTTCCCTAGTGGTCACTCATGGTACTGCATTAAAAAAATTCAATAATTGACAACTGCATTTGCAAACAACTGGATATTTATATGTTTATGATTCGCTGTTAGAACAATGATGATGTATGTTAACTCCTGAATGCTCAGAAAATGCATTTTGTGATGTTCATTTTATACATTAGTCCATGTGAGCACTGGGCTACATAACGGAAACATGCATTTCATTGGAAGGAACAGCTGCCATGTTGCATTTCAGCCTCCAGTTCTGGTAAAGCAGCACATCCATGACTTTAATTAACCCATGAAGTTGACTAGCAACCGTGTTAATGCACAAATAATATTTTTGGGTCGTCGTACAGAACATCACGGTCTGTTGTCTAAAGCCAATGGGACGCCGTCTTCAGGTTGATGCTTCCATTAGCCACAAACACTTGGCAGATCTTGTCCTGTTATTTCAGATCAGTACACGTTCCTGAATCACTGGAAACTGTTTGAAATGAGTAATTGATGCTGTGGGGTTTTGCTCTGTTTAATTTGCTGTTGTGCAATGTACCGATATGCGAGTTTCATGAAGTTTGCACACACTGTTGTGTATGTGACACTAACATAATTGCTACTGAAAGCAGATAAGAATGAGTTCTGAAGGAGCAGCAGGATGTTCTGTTAAATGATACTGAGGACCTTCTGTGACTTCTTATTTCAGTTACTTCTTACTTTTTCTCAAACTAACTTTCCAGCTGCTCATGATGCTTTGAAAAATGTTGAATTTCACTGTATTAGACTTAATTTCTACTTATATTGAATTCCTTCCCATTGTTTTAACTTTTGCTCCATTCCATCAGTGAACTGTGGGTAAATAAAAGCTTAATCACGAGCACTTCTCTGCAGGGTTCAGTGACACACTGTCACTGCTCCACAAATAAAGACTTGGCCTTTTTCAACTGCTAAAAGGGACATTTGTGTACATATTTAGCTTCCTGGACATTGGATACCTTCTTTAGAGCACTTGACCTCTGCCACAGAGGCCACAGTGCCACTCACACTGGAGTATGAATGTTCGGTGGTGGTCGGAGGGGCCGTAGGCATGAATTCGCAGCCAGACTTCTGTCAGCCTATCCCAGAGCAGCTGTGGATACAAACATAGTTTAGCACCACCAGAGTGTGAGTGTGAGAGCGAATGAATAATGGATCAATAAGTGCTTTGGGTGTCTAGAAAAGTACTGTAAAAATCTAATCCATTATTATTATTATTATTATTATTATTATTATTATTATTATTATTATTATTATTATTATT
>JAQQZY010000007.1:27611991-27626398 GCA_030068375.1 Ostorhinchus rueppellii
GTTTTTGGGAAGGAAAAAGTGCCCTCTGTGCCACAAAAGCACACCTTGGATGTGTGATGTGTGTCATGTGGGTCTGTCTCTTCAGCTTTACATGAATGCTTCAGAAACTACCACTGCTAAAATAAAAAAATAAAAAAAAAAACAACATCTGGATATTGACAAATAGAACAGCCTGGAACACTGACTCGGAAAGCTCCAGAAATGTCAAACGGAGTTGTTATAAAATAGTTTGAATTATTATTTTTGCAACCTTAATCTGCACTTTTCAAGAAGTTATAAAAAGAAAGTTGAAGAAAATTAAATTCTGTTTTTGTCCTTTTCTTTTTATAACACACAGTTTTAGGTATTTAATTACATAAGAATTGTAAATACTTGACAGATTTTGAAAGTTCTACTTCTGGAAAAATGGTGTAAATTATTTACACATAGGGCATTTTTTGACACAATTATTGACAAAAATGGACAAAAAAGACCAGGCATTTTAATAAATATATCTATTATTTAGCTGCTAAAAGGGTTAAGTCCAGGTGGGGACTTTCTTTGACCTGGCTTTGTATTTATTCTCCTGATTTGAGCAGATATCAGTATTTTCCTATCAACTCCTGCAGCTTTAATTCACACAGGATAGCTCATGATAAGATGAACATGCAAGATAGATCATTAATTCCTGTTGCTCGCCATGACCAAATTTTTTGACACTTCTGTATGCAAGAAATGTTAATCTCCACTCACTCTATATACTATTTAATAACTTAACCCTTATATTTCACAAACTTTCATTTTATTTTCATCAGTTTCTATAAGCAGTCACAAAAAACTTTAATTCTTTGTCAACAACAGGAAATTGTGATGTGTCTTGCTTTAACTTATGTATTAAATCATCGTGAATCTTAGCACAATGTTTGTACCCTTACTATAAAGTGTTTTTTTTTCCCCTTATAAGTTGTCCACTGTTGTCAGTTGTGATCTTGTAATAAACAGGCAAAAATAATCACTGATCTAGCTAAGCTGTTTGAAGACATAAAACATTTATAACAGTAATGTGTGTTAAACAAAAAAAAAAACAAAAAACAAGCCCATGTGTATTTTTATTTTGTCCAAATGATGAACACTGATGCTATTTTTAAGACATAAATGTATTTTAAATATTACACTAATCTGAATTGCAGTGATCTATATAGTAAAAGAGTGGCACCTGTTGTGTTTATTCCGATCAGTGAACTGAAGTTGTTTTATGTCCTTAACCCTTTCATGCATAATATCCATATTTGTGGACACAGAGTTGAACTCACTTTCCAAAGGCACATAAAGGCAGTATTCTCCAAACCACATGGGGGCAGCCTCTATAGACCCTCAGACACACAATGAACAAAAGGATCATCTTTTTTTTTTTTTCCATGGTTTTAGAATTTGGACTGATCTGGGATCTGCTACAGCGAACCTCCTCAGACCCACACATGGGTTTACTGTACATGTTTGGACAAGAGTATCACAGCTTTATATGTTTAAGAAAAAAACTGTCCATGGAATGTTACAAATTTTACAAACTGCATCTGAAAAAACTGTTACATCATGATGTTTACAATATCAGCTATTATTTAATTTAAAAAAGCCAAAACTTGTACTTTCCTGGGTCTCAGCAGGTTAAATATCTTCTTCAAAAACCTTAGTTTTACAAAACATTTAAAATGTATTTCAACTAAACCTAATTTTGAGAATAAAATCAATTTAAAAAAAAACTTTTTTCATAATTCATGTATGAAAGGGTTAAGAAATCAGTATAATATTTTGCTGTAAATCTGTGTGATCTTGTTTTCTGTGCACACTGTTCCTCTGCCTTGTGAACACCTTCTGTTTGTGATTCGATCAACTCCTCTAAACCACTTCTGCACTTTGAATCAACCTGAACCACTTTGTTTTTGTCACTTCTGAATCCTGAATGAAAAGATTCCACTTTTCCTTTCCCATCAAAGGAGCATCAGTCATTGTACTTTACTGGTGGAAATCTTCTACTTATCAATCTGCACCACCACTATTTATAACACAGTTTGTAAAGAGGATTCTTTTCTGTTCTTTTGTTTCAGTATTTTGCTAAATGTATCAAATATTAAACATTATTTCAAGGAGCTTGTGTTAATTCAGAGACCGTTACTGGATATTTTGGTGACTATAAAGAGCATCAGCAGCAGCTTTGCTTACTGTACTGTGCATTTAGTGATTTAATAAATGTTTTCAGCTTGTACTTAAAAGTATTGGCCATTATTCCTATTTGTTTAAGTTTCATTTATTAAAAAAGGGGGTGTGTGGTGGCAGGATTCACACCAGAATGTTACTGAAATAAATAGAGGCTGGTTATGGGTTTTAATGTGGTGAACACAATACCAGTGAACAGGGAATCATGGTCAATTCAATGAATAAAACATGTCCTTCAAGGAAAATTGTTGCAATGTAAGCAGACTTTTTGGCAGCACGTGTCTATGTTCTTGTGTAACGATGACAGTTTATGAAAACAATCTTCATTATTTTATGTTTCAAACTAAATAAAGCACATTTCCACATTTTGCATAATCTAGCTTGTGTAAAGGTGTTTTAACTGGCAGCTCTCTGATAAACTCGCTTTAGTTTTTAAGTTATTACAAGCACAAGCCTTCCAATAAAAGTATGGAAAATATCCCAGAACTTTGTTAAATGTGTACAGATATCCATATGTTCTGAGATGTTCTTTAACCCATAAGGACCCAGTGTCACCAAATGGATATTTTTCTCTCTAGCCTTCCCTAAGTGATTTATCACATTTATTATAATATTATCCTCAGAATTTGCATTTTTTTCTATTGATAATCATCTATTTTTCTATGTTTAATTGACTAATCCTGTAGATGTTCATAAAAGCTCAAATTAAAGTCAAAGGGTATTGTATCAAAAAAAAAAAAAAAATTAAGAAAATAATCAATAAATCAATCATGAACTGAACAGTGTGTCCACCCACTGTCATTGATCCAACTCATGGGTTTAACTGGTGGAATCAATGTTGTAGAAGATGACAGTGTTTTCACGGTAACGACAGAGCCTCCAAATGGGTCGTATCTGATGACCATGAAAAGATGACAAGTTGCATTTTACACCAATTATTTACATGGATTGATAAGATTAATGGATCGACAGTTTAGATCAGTAGATCATTTTGGTCGTTGGTGGATGTTTGGGTCTTTATGGGTTAAAACAAATGATTTCCTGTCCTATTATTGGTGCTCAAACCAGTCAAAGTGACAAAAAGCAGCACAACAAACTGTTTTTATTAAAACACATTTGACCTGGTTGACAGATTTAAGCACATTCAATGCTGTTCTTTCGATGTGTCTTGTTTTCAATCATAACAGAGTCTAGCGTTGTGTTTGGAGACAGCTGGGCTCTGACTCACTGTTACTTTTTCGGTGTTGTTCATGCATCTTTTGCCAGCTGTTTTCTCTTGGGATGGTGTCATGACCCTGGCTATTGTTGTATACCCTCAGTATCTGATTAATTAGCTGTCCTCTTCATCCCAGCATTAGGAACGAAGCAACATTAACACTAGGTTTGTGTTTTTCCCAATATATAGTTGTTTCCTGGAGCTATAACATTTAACTGAAGCACCTTATGACAGCCACAAACTACCTTTATCTTGGAAGTAGGTAAAATTGTCTGGAAATGCTTAACCAGCAAACTCAGACACTTTGATAACATTTTGATTCCGGTATATTTGTGCCCGTTTACTTACATTAATGGAAGTGCAGTGCTGCCTACTCTTGTGATATGCTGTTCTCCAAATAACTTCTACCAAATGCACTCTCCATTTTGGCCATTTACTTAAACTATAAGAGTTTCTGTGCTCTGCTGCTAACATGTCAGTGCTGCTTTTGTTCTGCATAGCCGCTGCCAGATCTTGAAAACCAGAGTAGATATTTATTCATCACTCCCCGACATTTCTATGTAAACATGTCTGCAGGTATTGATGAGACTGGAGCCTCTAAATGTATTCTGCTGCTGTAATAAAATATGAGTTGTCCGACTCAACTTCAGCTCTTTCTTTCTTGTTCCTGTTTTATTAACGATTAGCTATTTCTGCAAAGTTTCTGCAATATGGATGTCATTGCCTCCAAATCTGAAAATCAGTTTGTTTTTTTGTTTTTTTTTATTATGTGCTGGAATAAAAATAACTAACATCACCATAAGATAAGTGTAAAGTGGTGTCACAGTTCACCTTCACAAGTAGATATTTATGGTTTATGCTGTTAAAACTAATAGAACTGTGCCTGAATAAAAGCAAAATGTTTTAGTGTGGTATCCTCCTCTTTTGTGTTTTCAAACTTTTGATGCTGTGGTCTTCAAGGTTAAGTTGCACAATAGGGTTGAGCAGTGACACAAAGCAACACATGATCTTGGCTTGGATGTCATATAGCAGTGTTTCCCAACCAGTGTGCCATGAGAAATCATCAGGTGTGCCGGAGAAAATTATCCAAATTCACCTGTTTGGTGCTGTAAGCGTGCAGCGTAATATAGACACATATAACTGCACACATCAATTTTCCACTCTAAAAAAAACAGTCTCCTGCTTCCCTTTGAAAAATAAAAAAAGGGAAAGTGAACCGCCCCCGTTGCAGTGCATTCTGTTGATAAAGCTCCCCTCACTAGTGATGCGCGGATTAACGAGTTACCCGCGAACCCCGGATACCCCCCTGCCCCGAAAAAAGAGAGAGACTCAAAGCTGTTGAGGAAAATTCATCTGTGTCTTTCTTCAATTCCTGCAAGAATATCAGCTTTGTGTTCAACTAAACAGGCCCAGGTTTCATAAAGAGGAAGTAAATTGAGACTAGATTTGCATTATATTTCAATAAATATACTTTTTGCGACATTTTTGTTTAGTGATGTGCCTTGGGATTTTTGTATTGTAAAATATGTGCCGTGGCTCAAAAAGGTTGGGAAACATTGTCATATAGAATACTGACAAATGAAGAGATCCTCTGGTACAGCTGCTAATACACAAAAGTCCTGGCAAACAGCATGTACCTTCATAAAGTTCATATCAACTGAGGTGTCATTTACACAACGTGTCACCCAAAACCACAGAATTACTTCCTTTGCCTTGTGAAAATGAAATTCCCTGTTTACTTTGGGATGCTCTAAGCGTGCATGTCAGGCCAGCAGTTGGGGATGTAACTTTGTAGTGACACACAGCATTAGTGACCATTACATGTTCCTCCACAGACACGAAGAGGTATATCCAATAGCTGCTGTCAAACTCACATGTGTCCATATGAATGACAGTCTAATAGGTATCCACGGACTTACCCATTGGCATGACAATGATGCTGGTTGCAGTGTGGAAGAATTCCACTCTGGAGCTCGTGTTAGCTCAACTAAAATGACATTTCTGTGTAAAGGAAGCCAAAACACAACAAAACCTTTGCGTTCCACCATAAAGCTGATGCTGTGTAAATAGGCCTTCAGATTTTACAAATGATGATTCATGTGTCAGATTGTTCATAGCACATTTTTGTAACCTTGGCTGTAATAATTACAGACATATTTATCAGGTTTAAGAATATTTATGATCACACCAGCTAGAACATGTTGAAAATTGTCACAGGTTTAGACAGTTATTTTCACAAACATGCCTCATACAGGTATTTGTTATGTCAGTTTCCTTCTGTTGTGTGTTGATGAAGCCCATTAAGTACCATCACCAACATAACAAACAGCTGGAATGGCACCTCAACAGTAAATTAATTAAAGGTCATTTTATTTCTGCTTTGTTTTGGTAATGTGTAAATATGTGCGATGACGATATCTTCATGAGACATTGCTTTATCATTGTTCTGCCATTTTTCCTGTGTCTTGGTCAAGATGTTTATTTATAATCAAAAACATAATTTGCAGTTAATTTCTCTGTTTCAGTCAGTTGCCAATAAAGAAATGGTTCGAGTAAATAATGTGTCTTGTGAAACTGTCATCTTTCTTTACAGTTGACTCTTACTTGCCTCAAGAATACATTTTCCCAGAAGTATGTTGTTTGTTATTTCCAGTAAATAGTTACACATATTCTTTATTCTTCTCTATAGATCATCTTCAGGGAAGGTGAGCCCAGAGAGTGTCCATTCGAAGGCATCCCCATCAGAATCATCTGAAGATAGTCATGACCAGCGTGGGAAAAAACCACCCCCAAGTCCAGGGAAGAAGGAGGAATTGTCTTTATACAAGAAGACCAAAAGAGCAATAACGAGCAAGAAGTACAGCATCTCCAAGCATGAAGCCGAAGCCACAACACCAATTGAACTCATCAGCCGAGGCCCAGATGGACGCTTTGTCATAGATCCAACAGATATAGAGATGTCTGTAAAGCCTCGGCGAATCGAAGGCTTCCCCTTTGTGGAGGAGTCTGATCTTTATCCCGAATTTCGACAGTCAGATGAAGAGAATGACGATCCCAGGCCTCTGCCGCCAGTTATGGCGACTCTTCGGCCTCACCAGATTTCCCCGATCTCCAGTCAAGAGTCTTACCTGCAACCTCCAGCCTACAGCCCTCGTTTCCAGAGGCCCTTCGAAGGTATGACCATCATGGAGAGCAGTCGGCTCCAGGCCACAGGGCAGATCCGAGGCTCTCTACACCACAGGGCTTTCTATGGCTATCTAGGCCCCCCCGGGGATCATGATCCCCCACCTCCTTTTTACATGCCTGACACCAGCCCCCTCAGCTCTGTCATGTCCTCTCCTCCATATCTTGCTGAAGGTCCATTTGGTCACCCTATGATTCCTGAAGAAATGGGAGAGGGTGATTTTCCACAATATACTGTGTCTGGCTTCCCTCTTCCTTTGACACTCACTTCTTCCTCTCGTTCTCCGGAGATTTGGCAGGGACTGGATTTTACCTTTGCAAGTCTAGAAGGGCCCCAATTCATTTTTCCACCACATCATCCCTTGCATCTCCGCCACGACTCCCCTTATCCTCCTCCACCTCATGTTCTTCCCCTTAGTGCTTTCCAGCCCTCCTCTCTCCCAATGCCAACTTACCCAACTGTTCTACCACTGGAGGCCCCAAAGAGCCACCCAAGCAAGTCTCCCAGCAAGGCCAAGCCTCATGGCTCCCCAGCCAAGCATTTAGCTATGCAAGAGGCACATTTAGGGCAGCTAAGACACACAAGCCACGGCATGGGTGTGCCTGTTTTGCCTTACACCGATCCAATGGCCCAAATTGTCCCTAGCACATTCAGTAGCCTGGACACTCGATGGTTTGAAACCACCCCTCGTTTCAGTCCCAGACAGGCTCGTAGGATGGATTCTGGCATGCATCAGGTGGTACTCCAGCCTTCTCGACTCTCACCCCTCACCCAAAGCCCCCTTAGTTCACATGAGGGCTCCCCAGAGATTGTAGTACGTCCCCGTCCACGTCCCAGCATTGTCCAACCGCCTATACCTCCGGAGATGTCTGAGATTACCCTCCTCCCTCCTTCCACAGCCAGCTTCTCAAGAAGATCTTCCCCTTCCTCCTCACCTGCCCAAGGCCAGAGTAGCAGGAGAGCAAGTCCCAGCTACCGTTCCCACATGGCCTTTGCCACTTCTGCAACCAGCTACCCAGCCTCCCAGTCCCCGTCACCCCCCATGGAAAGCAGCAACATTTTTGGGCAGATGCCATCTCAGAGGAGGACTGAGGAGGAGATCCTTCCATCTGAGCCCTCTCCACCCCAGTTGTCAGCTTCAGGGTAGGTGCAATAGGCATGCAGAGAGGGAAACCATTCGAGTCATCTGCCCCAACCCATAATGCTTTGATGTGTCAAGTTGCTCTGACATTTTAGTTTCTAAATTGCCTTTTAATATCCATCAGTTAAACTTTTAACAAATAAGTTTTATAGTTCAGTTTGAGCTTCATTTTCACTTTTCTTTTGTGAAAAACATCAAGAAAGTACCATTTTACAGTCATTTAATCAGCCCTGAAAGTTTTCAGTTCATCTTTAATTCGGTCAATGCTGCTTTTCATGTCAGACATCGAGTTAGAGTATTCACCCATTACATCTGTGAAGCATTGTTCCAAAAAGGTTCACTGTTAAAATGTATTACATTTGAGTATATAAAAAAAAAAAACTTACAGGAAATTGTCAAGCAATTGATAATTCAATGCATTTGCTTCACAGATGACATTACAGACCTTTTGGGGCTACAGTAGAGCTTTGATGAAATATACCGCTGCCAGTACATTTGTTTAATTTGTTTGGCACAAGCCCCTAAAAGCCTGGGAATCAGCAAGACATCACCACAGGACCCCTGTTTTTCCATCTCTATCATGTGTTACCCTGCTTTCACCTAACAGGAGGAATCCCATAATATCCATTCAATTGATTCCACATATAAAACACCCATTGTTATGTCTAGCTCCAAGCGTTTGAAGATGCCTTTATCATGCAGAAGGATGCTTTAAGAAGAGTTCATCTTGGCAGGCCCTGCGGCCCATCCTCGGCCTTAGTAACCTGACTGCCTAACCAATTCTCCCCTTACCTTCCACCCTTTCAGATTTTTTCCTACCCTACTTACCTTTCTGTAACCCTCCTCTCCCCAACCCTTTTAATTGCCCCAGGACACCCCCAGGTCTGACTACCAAGGGAAGGTTGTTGGGCAAAGTGTGTCACAGGGCCTGTCCGCTTCTCATGTACTGCAATGTCTCCATCATTATGAATTAGGGGCAGTATGGTGGTTCTTGATGGCTCCTGGAGTCTTACCTGCTTTGTTTTTGATTGATCTCAGCTATCTGGGCAGCGTTGTTGTGACCAGGTCCTCTACACCGCAATAGGTAAGGGTTGGATCCATGTCTGAAAGGGGGGGGTTAGCAGGTGGGACTTTTTTGATCACCTCGTCCTTTAAAGGGGAATACAAGACTTTGAGTCTTTGTTTGATTTGTTCCTTCCTTCAGTCAACCGTGTAGTTCATTTCAGTTCTTTCCTTTTTTTTTCTTTTTCTCAAAACTGGCTATGCATTTTGAGTTCTGCAGTCTTCAGTACATTGTGCATTCTGACTGAAGCACATGTCATTTTTTAGCCAGAGGATTAGGTCAAGAGATGTATCACCAACATGAATTCATGCTTGAGTGGTTTGCTAACTGACCACAGTCACTTTCAGCTTTTCAACAATTTAAGAATAGAAATATCTCAACACAGGCAAAGCTACTTTAGAATTATACATATGACAACACTCTAAATCACCTCACATGGTTTATGTGAAGAAATCTGATAACATTAATTAAGAATGTATTAATTTTCATGAATTTCAGTAGAGGGTATGCATATGACATTACAGTCAGTCTCACATAGTGTTAGAGGGAAAACTTATTGAATGGCAGCATTCACCTTGGAAAATGGCACAAAGCTGTGGCACAGTTGCATGGAAACAACTGCTGCTTGGTTGGTCACGTAGCTGGAATTAACTTCTGCCTTGAGTCTCGCTTTGCTTTGCTACGTTTTCATTTAATTGTGCCGATTAATGTCAAAAACCCACACACTTAGTAGCAGCTGCATGTTACCTACTACCGTTGACTTGGACTTGAAAGAAAGTGTTTTGTGGATGACACTTGCAGTTTAATATGGAAAATAATTCAGCCCAAGAATCAAGGCTGTTGTATAACTTGTGGGTTTCTTTATATTTCTCTGGCATGCAAATCAGCTCAACATCTTTGAATATCAGGGAACCTACTTCCTGCCATATGTCAGTGAACCACAGCTTCTTTGGCAAGAATCATTAAGTAATTTTAATTAATTTTAATCACTTGTTTTACAAGAATAAATACCATCAACTCAAAACTTACACCAGTGAAAGTAGGTTATACGGTATGTGTAATAAGACAAATATAGTTAAAGTATCAAAAGTTAATATTCATTTTGCAGTAAAATGGTCTCTAAGTAAAAATACCAAATTACACTCCACTGCCTTCAGTAATGTACATGTATTAGGCTACCATTCTGTTTTTTAGATTTGATTTTGTATTTTTTTCTGTGAAGAAATATAAACAGTTATTTCTGTTTTTACTTTGGAACCCTTTAGACCTAGAGGGTATATTTTAATTCCATAGCACCACTCCCCATTGTTGTTCATTTAGGCCGGCTCAACATAGGATAGATCATGTGTCTTCACCTGAACAATGACCTGACTTGTCTTATTTGGCTTTTAGCAGGGAGTCGACTTGAGTTGCTTAAGGGCAAGTTCCTCTGACGAAAACTGAGACTTGAAGGTTCAGTCTTGAGACCTACTTGTTGCTTGCACATTTGCAACTGACTCCCACCTCCGCCAAATGAAGCCATGCTGCTGAAGGTTTTGCCACGTGATAGAAAGTGGAGAGAACACAACTATGTGAAATCAGGCTGTTAGCTTCAGACGTGTATCTACCACAACAGGATGGATCACTATTGAGTTGGAGGAAGACTGTACACTGTACCACCTTCCCAAATATCACTAACTTTTTCAATCACGTTCTGGGTTCAAGAACATGTCCTTGTGTGGTATGTCCTCCTGAAATGCAAACATCAACCTCACCACTTAGCTATGTTTTACTATGCCAGGAAAGGAATGGCTTGCTAAGTTTTTAGCTCATGCTTTGCCTGATAGTTCAGATGGAGTTCAAGATGTCGACAAGATCTAGTGTTTTATGTGTACCCGGTAATTGACCAGTTGACCATCAGCCCTTTTCAGTTGGTGCTGTTGTTGGCTACATTGACTGAATTCATGGTTGAGAAGATGGTAGAGACTAAAGTGATGAACTTTCCCAGGATGCTTTTGGTCTTTTTTTTTCTTTTGAAATGAACTTCACCTTTGAAAGAGCCTTTTTGATGCAGAGTCTGTTCGAGAGAGTCCAGTCCAGTATTGGTTATTTTTATACTCTGAATGTGAGTCTAGTACTTATAGGGGTTAAGAATCCTGCTTCATTTGGCTTTTGATCCCTGGCTGGAGCTCAGAAAAGAGTAGCACAACAAAAATAGAGCATTTTCTTTCTGGATTACTCCCTTTACCAGCAGTTGTGATCAGATAAAGTCCATAAGGTGGCCACACAGTCCCAGAAATGCAGCATCTCCTATAAGCAACATGCCATTGTCATTATGTACGATCGCTTTTTGACTTGCGTCTTCAAAGAAAAGCTTGGTCATGTTTGTAGACGGTTCTGGCATGTAGTTTATTTAAGACTCTTCATGTGGAAATTATATTACTTCTTTCTTATAACAAATTTAGCACTCTCCTCAAGCGTGACACATTTTACCATTTCTATTTTACAGATGCTTATGTTGTTCAACACCAATTAAAATATTTTGGAAACCAGTCTCCAAGAAATATTTTATAAGATTGGCGTTATGATGGTACTTGAAGCTGTGTGTCCACTGGGAGGCATCTTCCGCAGCTCTTTTTTTTCTGTCATCCATTAACTGTCAAGCAAATATGCTGTTGCATGGTCCTGGCAGTGCTGAAAGCTTAGCATGCGTTTAGTCGTCGTAGCACCAATCTAAACCAGTTAAAAAGTATCATAACTCAGATTCAAGTATTGACCACAGGGCAACAGCAGGAGCCGTGACCAGAACTTCCCCTTTGTTTGGCATAAAAAAAACAAACCTGATTCCTGGTGGACACATGGCCTTAATCTCATGTATAAAGCATCTGTGTAGAGCATGAATCAGACCATCTACTGTAAGTCTTACAGTTGCAGTTGTAAGTTTGGACTGCAGAACAGTTCTCACTGTCTTGTGAAGCAAGTGTCCTGCCAAACCAGCTTATGCACTTCTTTTGATCCTAAAGGAACAAAGATTTTACCAAGGACTTTGAGAGGCAGGGCACGCACCGGGGCCTGAGAATCCCCCGTACGTTTGAGTGAACTGCCCGATGAAGTGCTTTTGAATGTATTCCCCTTTAAAGTCGTGTTCCATGTGCAAACTGCCATGCATGCCATCGCTAAATATTGCTCTTCCGTTTCCAAAAAAGAAACAATTATATGGAAAAACTCTTGTTACATTTGTTGTCCTAGTGCTTCGCTTTTCTTTGGCTTATTTTTCATTATGTGACTGTTCCCGAGTAGTCATTTTCCCCTCCCGCCATCTCTCCCCCTGTCAGCATGGTGAAGCCCATTGTAGACAGTATCCATGTCTATGAATACATATTGATAATGCTTTGTTGCTCAGCTGTGGTTTTCCCCCCTCTACTAACGACCTTCGGTTTCTCTCTGCAGCCACGGTGGGAAGATGGCCTCTCTGTAATGCTAATTGTTTTCTGTGCCTTGAGAGAACCACGTGTGTGTTTGTGGCAGAAATTTGTGGGTTGCCAAGTCACAAGTGCCTCCGTGAATGGGAGGGAGGTCTGTAGATGAAATCATGAGCAGCTGAGAAAGTACACTCCACACCAGAGACACATTTGCATCTGTTATTTTCAGAGCGGATGACATTTTGGCAGTATCAGTCTGCAAAACTATTCTAATAATAAAACCCTGCTTGTAGTTTGTAATGCTCTTTCTTGGGACGTTTTCCTCTGAAACCAACAGTGCAAGTGTACTGTATCTACATGAAAACTTGGAAAGTAATCGCTGACTTAAACAACATCATCAGGTAAACAGGACGGTTCAGTTGTTACACTTTGCTTACAATTTATGTTTGTTTTGATAAAGATTGTTTGGATCAATTTGAGCAAGAAGGACAATTAAACATTTCAAAGTGCCAAATTGATTGTATAATCTGAATTTACCAACTATTCACAACATAAATCATCAGTAAATTTTATTCTCATTAAATCCAGATGATTTATGACGTTACGTAGTGATATTTTACACTGATCTTAAAAACTTGCTGGATTTCAGAGCATAGATCTTTGGTGTCTCACATTGATCCTTTGGCAATGTGCTGCACCTCTTGCTTAGCACAAGCAGTGCTGTCTTTTGAGATTTTGTGGGGTTCTGATTTTGTGGCGCTCCGTAGTGCTGACAGACAGTCCGCAGACTGCGTTTGGCCTGGAGTTACCCGAGTTTCCCTCTCTCTGTTTTTTATCCAGAAAACGTCGAGGTGCGCCGAGTGCCCTTTCGGGGTCTGAGAGGATTGATGCACTGAGATACCAACGTATTAAAAAGGCCAAGAAGATGACGATGAACAACAATAACTCCAAGACCAGAAAGAAAGCAGGTGTGAACGCTGTAGCAGAGTGAACTTATCCTTTATAAATCTGTTTACCTGCGTAGTATTTATGCTAATCATGTAAACAACATATTCTCTTCTTGGTTTCCTATTAAAACAACTACTAACTATTTAATTGCACATTTTACCACAGGTATGCTCAGTTGGGGGAAAAACAAAGATCCTCTCTTGTAGAGATGGATGCGCCATAGAAAAACCTGCGTTTCTTGTCAGAACAAAAACAAACACAATATTGAAAGGCTGACATTTTCTAGAATTCATTTTTAGACTGAAAAATGGAGGCTTTTCATGTACTGGAACATTTGCCACTAGTGGAATACCTCTAAAAAAAACAAACAGTACAAAACAAAAAAGACTGTTTTTAATCAGATTATGCATTACTGGACGTGAACAGGAATATTACTGAAATAATTTTTTTACTCACCATGTAAACCGACCGCTTATTTGGAATGTTGAACAAGTAAAACAGGAATCTTATGTGCATGTAAACGTACAGCAGGCATTTTGTCGTAATGATAGGAAAGTGGCATTTTAATGAATATGAAAATGTAGGAAAGGGACATACTCTCAACACAACTTTATTTATAAAGCATTGTAAGAACAACACAGTTGGCCAAAGTGCTGTACGCAGGCATAAAAACAAATAAAATACATAAAAGAATTCATAAAATCAGTAAAAGTAATTCGACAGTATATTAAAACAATATTAACGAACTTCTCAAAGTGAGTGAAAGGGCTCATATTTAGCTAAACCCACTTGTATTAGTCTTTGGTTCATTTATTTGTGTATTTGGACCCTGATAGTTCAAAAAGTTTGATTTTGAACCCTCCAAGTGCTGCAAAACTATCTTTATATTAATTTTGGCAAAAATCCAATATATTTCTACAACCCGTTTCAATTCCTTCTTAGTTTGTTACATCTATAACTGGTTACGTCACAACATTTACACATACAAGGTCAAGACTTCCAACGAATATTTCTTCAAATACGACATAATTGTTTATTAGCAGCAGGGGTGTCCATACTGAAAATACGTCTAAACTTCGAGCCCATTACCTTAAATGTTCAGTTGTCGGTTGTATTAATGAACACAAGTGCTTGAATGGGACAGAGTAGCAGTCAACAACCTGGAGGGGGTGGGGCATGAAGTAGCTCATTTGCATTTAAAGGGCCAGCGCTCAAAACCACCTTTCTGGTGTCATTACTCAGAAATAGTGTTGAAGATGGA
>JAQQZY010000007.1:27626498-27639400 GCA_030068375.1 Ostorhinchus rueppellii
GGGGTCGCATGGAGCCTATCCCAGCTACTTAGGGCGAAGGCGGGGTACACCCTGGACAAATCGCCAGTTCATCGCAGTAGTGTCTTTTTGTATTGTGGAACAAAAAATACATGATAAAAATGAATTAAATTCAGTTGAATTGATAAATAACAGGTTGTTTCATCATCCAAAATAGATTTTGGATTTAAAATTCAGTTAAGCTGCTTTATTTTGGGGCTTTGGTAGGACGGGTCATTTTTGACCCACAGGACAAAGGGAGGAAACAGAAGGTAGAGATCACACAAGGGTTAAAGATTCATGAAAATTCAACAGTTTGCCATCCTAGTCTTCTCAATGCCCACTATCATTTTAATTCAGGTTCTACATTCAGCCCAATTTTAATTCAAAGGGATCAAATCAGTAAAATACTATCATAAACTAAATAAATAAATAATTTCTCCAATTTTTTCCCCTTTGTTTAATGTAAAAAAAATAAAATCATTACATGACAGTGTTTACATTTACAAACTGTTCTTTCACTTAAAAGTGTGAATTACCGGAACAAATCTGAATAATATGAAGTGCAATTTTAACAATATTCCATTCATTCATTCATTCATTCATTCATTTTCTTTGATAATAGTTGTTCATGTTCACATTTTTTAGAGGATAATTTGTAGATGTAAATATTTTCATAATGTAATTTTACTTTTTCCCCCCACTCTAAAACAGGAAAAAAAGTTTTTGGAGTTCAAGATTCAACACTGAAAAGTGTTTATTGTCATTGTGTGCAAATAGTGAAATTTTGCTTACAGGTAGTTCTCAGCTGCGTAAAAAAATATAAAAACAATGAAGATTATGTACATCATCTATAGAAATAAGTATAAAAATTAGGGCTGTCAATTAGTAAATATCATCAATTTTTAATCTATATTGATTGCATTTCATTTTGCATGAGCAAACAGACTCAAGAAAGAAGGGAATATATTCACCAGACTGATGTCCTTATATTGTGTTGTATGTCATGCCCGTTCTTATGGCATTTGGCGTGTGCTATACGGACGCATTTTCATCCTTCCATGTGTTATTCAACGTCATTTGATTACATGTCAATGTACGCCAAGATCTTGGATTTACACATCCTTAACCGCTAACCCTAACCTTCATCAAACACCTTCAATGAAACCACCTGAAACAACTGTTCTGTCCTGTTTTTGTTTTTTTTCCCTCATATTTCCATCTAGAGGCCAACGTGCTGTTTAGTGTCTTCCATCTTTATGGGTTGGTTCTGCTGCCTGTCACTACCAGACCAACCGCCCATTTTTTCATGCATGACGAGAACTCCACTTGGACAATCTGCCTCAAATGTGTTAGCAGAGACGTTCAGTCATTCAGTGCTCCAGATGGGTTAGTTGTGTTAAAATTTTGAATCAGATTAATCACAATGATGGATTAATCTGTGTTATTTTTGACAGCCCAATAAAAACACAGTATGTACAGAGCAGTTAACATTATTTATATATTATTTTATTATTTTAGTCACTCAGGGGCACCACTACCACTACCATGAAAGGTAAACGTTGTGGATCCTTCGTAAAATTCACTATCTTGTCGAACGTATCATACACGGACAAGAACCGAAACTGAAACTTAACTTACTCTCAGCTTCCACCCACACCCCCCCAGTTCCTATTGGTCTGTATGTGGCCCCTGACATCCCTGCTCTATATAAAGCTGTTGTTATTCCATCCTCATATGGCAGGAATAAACATTTACTTTGATGATGACGCTATTACCACCATCAGACTTTCAACTTTTCTAACATCCCAGCACATTCTGCAGAGCGTTGAGGAGACAGAACTGTACGAGGAGGAGACAGGCGTCGCATGCATGCAAAACACCCCCGTTCTGCTTTTCACAGCTCTTAAACTCCCTTTTATTTCATCATCTTCTCCATCCCGCGTATCATCTCATCCGTGTCACGGAGCTGTTCCTTTTCTTTTTCTTCACAGTCAGATTCTCTCCTCCTCCGCCTCCTTCGTCCTCTCACCCTCCAGTCATCAGTTATCATCCCCCCTCGGGGTGAGGCTGGGGGGGAGGATGCTGGTGCCCTTGGATCTCAAGAGCACTTCCAACAGCTGTGCTCGGACTTTTATACTTTCCTACAGAGGACGATGACACACACAAGCGCACACACAAGTTCACTTCCATTTTGGTGTGTTTCAACATTTTTTCATGAAAAGTATTTCTATGATTAAAATACATGTTTAGGATGGACAAAAAGCAGCCACTTAAAGGGCTCATATTTATCTAAACCCACTTTTATTCATCTGTGGTTCATTTATTTGTGTATTTGGACACTAACAGTTCATAAAGGTTGAATTTGAACCTTCCAGATGCGGCAAACCTATCTTTATATTCATTTTGGCAAAAATTGAGTGGATTTCTACAACCTGTTTTATTTCCTGCTTAACCCTGTGGGGCTGACGATGGTCACATCATGTGGTGTCTTACAAGTGCTGTAACAAAACAAAAAAAAAAACAGTTACACGGAGCACTGCTGTCAACTTTACTTGAAAGTGCCGATTTGAAACTCTCTCCCAGTTTTTATTTGGCACCAATAGACCACAGAAAACAGGAAATGTGATTGTTTTAACTTGAAAGTAGAAAATACATTTATCCGACCATAAATGCGCACGGTATGTATTTATACAATGTGTAGGTTATCTTGTCTTTTCCTAGTTTATCTATGTGCTTTTAGTATAGATGAGAATAGGGTGGGTGGGTAGTTGGACAGGTTAAGTTGTTTGTGTTTAAATTCTTGAAAAATGACAGATTTAAGACTTGTAATCATTTTTCACATTGTATTAATGTGTGGTTTGATCAATAAACCCATTGTTTAAAAAAAAAATTTTAAAAAAGGATAAATGCACACTTAAACTCGTGTGATGGGATGGCAGGTGTTGCATTTCTGTCCATATATTCACCATTTTACAAACTGGGAAAAGTGGTCAAATCAGCTGATACCACTCTACACAAATTTGATGATTTTTGTGTATTTTTTGGCCCAATATGTTAATAAAGTAGGTTATAGTGAAATAATAATTATCTCTTCATATAGATGAAGTTGCGCTGGAAAAAAAAAAGATACCGAGCATGAGCATGTCAGACATTTTTTATTTGGTGTATAGAGACAAAATCAAAAGTATTAAAAAAAATAGCCAAACTAGGCTCAGGACTTAAAAGGTTAATTTGTTACGTTTTATAACTATTTACATCACGACATTTGCACATATAAGGTTAAGACTTCGGACAAAAATTTCTCCAGTACGCGATAGTTGTTTATCAGCAGCAGCGGTTGTATTAAAAGCTGAAACTAGGTCCAAACTTTGATCCGATTACCTAAAATGTTCAGTTGTTGGTTGAATTAAGGAACACAAGAAAGGGACAGAAAGCACAGTCAACAACCTGGAGGGGGGTGGGGCATGAAGTGGCTCATTTGCATTTAAAGCGCTCAAATCGATCTTTCTGGTGTCATTACTCAGAAATAGTGTTGAAGATGGACCTGTGGAGTTGAATTAATGAAGAATTCAGACCCAAGCAGAGCATTTACAGTTTATGTAGAGCACAGGGAAATGTTTGAAAATGCATAATTCCATTTAAAAAAGCAAAATATCACTTCTTTAAAAACCAAAGACAAAAATTATGCTTTAAGAGAAGATTCAAAATCAGATATTGAGTCACTTGTCTGATATGCAAAGGTCTTTCATTCCATAGTTTGGAGACAGTGACTGAAAAAGCCCCGCCACCTCTCAGCTTCCTCTTCATCTTAGGGATGACTAACAGTAACTGATCTGAGAGAGCATGAAGGCGTGCACAGCTGGTCAGGCCAGACAGATACTATGGGGCAAGGCCACTGAGGCATTTAAAAAAAAACAATAAAAGAATTTAATAATCCATTCAGAAATGAACCGGATATATATTATGTATCATTCTATTGCATTTCAGTTTCCACATTTATTTTTGCACTGCTTATTAAAAATACATTGAGTTCAAGCATAATTAATATCCTTTTTAAATTTAGTTTATATATCCGTTGTATGATCTGTAAATCTGTGTGATTTTTGTCCCCAAAAGAAGTAGTCCCATTTGACTTTATCCATCTTTAAAGACAGAAGAAATGCTACTTTTTCCCTTCAAAATACTGATTTATTCATCATGTTTTGCTTTTTCCTGAACTAGCACAAAGTCATTTCTTGATAAATAAAAAGTTGCATTTTCAAAAGGATGGAAATGGCAAACTTTATCATGACTGTGCAGTGATGCAGTGAATAATATGAATGGCCATGTCAGTGGGATGTTGTAGAGCAGGGATGTCAAACATATGGCCCAGGAACCAAAACCGGCCAACTAAAGGGTCCAATCCGGCAGATGGGATGAATTTGTGAAATGCAAAAATGACACTGAAGATATTAACAGTAAGAGGGTGTCAAAACCATTCTATCTCAGGCACCACAAACAGATCAGTTCAGTCTCAAGTAGGTCGGACCAATAAAATACTAATCGTCATAACAACCTAAAGACCGATGCCACATGATGTCACAGGTCACAGGATTTATGTTTACGTGACCATATGTGATGGCAACCCACATGCTAGAAAGAGGAGTCCCAGGCTTGTGTCGGCTGTATATTACATAGAACCATTAAAAGTGGTGAACAACAGAGATGCAACGGTACAGGTTACCCACGGTGTGGTACATATTGTGGTTCTTGAGTCGTGGTTTGGGTGTGAGAGTCAGCTGGGGCCAGACACAGAGCCCCAGCTTTGCGTCATGCCTTGGGGCTCAAACAGGGCTGAGTCTCCAGTTTTCTGGCTCGACAGCACACCAGTACTTGCCTGCCTCTGCGTCTGTGCCATGTCGTGAACCATGACGGAAGAGCCACAACAGGTGACTAGGTCTACTTTGTGTAGGACAGGGGTGTCCAATCCTGGTCCTCGAGAGCGACTATCCTGCATGTTTTAAGTAGTTTCCTCCTCCAGCACACCTGACAGTCATTATCAACTTGATGATGGGCTTGTCATTTGAATCAGGTGTGCTGGAAGAGGGATACGTCTACAATATGCAGGATAGTAGATCTCAAGGACCAGGCTTGGACACCTCTGGTGCAGTGGTATCTGTATGAATAAAGGTAAAAAAAAAACTAGAAAAGCACTCTGAGAGCACAGACCTCCGCCAACATAGTGTTTATACTTTTTTTTTTAAGGTAGTGTTTGTACTTTCCTCCACAACATGGCATTGAATGACCTCATACGCGGTTCTGTGACGTCATGCCCTATCTCGCAATGATAAAGAATCCTTTAAAAAATTCCTGGATCCAGAAGGTGATCCGGATCACCTCCAAAATTAAAGGAAATTAAATTAAGGAAATCATCTCTTCCTTGACCCAGAGCGGACATATCCTGAAAATTTCATCAAAATCTGTCCATAACTTTTTGAGTTATGTTGCTAATAAACAAACAAACAAACCCTGGGGACAACATACCTCCTTGGCGGAGGTAAAAATATGTGTTTACGCATCCAAAATAATGATTGTTTTGGTACGTAATATATCTGAAAAATATGTGTTATAAGTTTTAGGTGTTCCTGCTCCCACTCAGCCCATGTCTTTTTAAGGGTCAAACCCATCAGTCACAGGCTGTTTGTTACTCAGCACAACGTTGCCTTTCAACAGGTTCCGAGTTTGAAAACAGTGTACTATATACTAACGATAAACTGTGACTAATAACCTATTTAAAATATCATATCACTGATAAAGCAGCTGCTGAACACACAGTCTGTCACTCTGTTGCCTCCACTCTTGCCTTCCAATATGGCGGCGTATCTGTTTATTTCCAGTATTGATGACGTAGGTGACATCAGTTTATAAATAATGACAACTCCGAATGTCTCTTTGTTTTAATGTTTAAAATTACATGAAAATGTTTACATTTACAAATTATTCTTACACAAAAAATGTCAATAACCAGAACATTTATGAACAACAAATGACTTAAGACAAGTAAGTGGAATTTTAACAAAACAATGCCTGTTTTACATGGTTTGTGTCTTTGTAGATCTGTGTAAATGATAAACTGACACATAATATTGTTGAAATTGCACTGATTTTTAAGTAATTTCAGGATGTCTGTGTTATTTACATTTTTTAAAGGATACTATGTAGGTATAAACAGTTTCATCCCGTCCTGGTGTGACCCAGTTGAGATCACATTGGGCTGTATGTGTCCCTGTTGTAGACTCTCCTATTAACATTGTCTGCATAAGATAGGATGGAATCAGTGAGTCGCCTCTGGTCTTCCCTCTTCCAGGTGTTTCCACCTCTCAGACCCAGCAGGCCTACACCTCTCAGGTACTCCAGCCCGAAGAAGCTCTCTACCTCCGCAAGAAGAAGAAACGGCCCATCCTCCATGACCCATACACTCGCTTTTCTGCTCTGCTCTATCGCCGCCCACAGCAGGAGGATCAGAAGGCTATTTTGGCTAGCATGGACAACATAGACCTAGACCATGCCACCCTCCTCTGAAAGCCCTACAAGACGAGGTCGTGTACATGCAATATGCCCCATTCCAAAAATAAAACAAGGAAAAACCCAGTTGAAAAAATAGCTAGAAAGATATTTGCAATGTATTATCAACAAAAGGGTTATAGCATTAAATTTTAGCATTCAAATTTGGTGAATACTGTAGCTATGCCCTGGGTCAGTTCAATTTGCATTAATGAACATTTTACCACATGTAAATCATATAAATTCTACTCAGAGGTGAAACAGTTTTTTTTAGTAAAACCCATTCAGTAATGTCTGCATCCTCGAACTAGTGTCTTTGATTACAGAACGTGTTCAATAGAAGCTTACAGCATCCTCTGAAAGTAACCAGACCAATGTAACTACTGATTTGGAAAACCAAAGGCACAAGAATGACTCGTACGCTTAAAATCGAGCCACATTCCCTTTTAAAAATACGTTTAGACTTTTATAGTTTAAATCAGAATTATAGCTGCCAGACTTTCCCAAAGTTTTACTCCAGTGCAAAGTGTTTTACTCAAAAAGAGGCAATACTTGATCATTAATTCCATTTTTACTGTTTTAATCGGGCCTTTCTTACTCCAGTGTTGCCTTTTTTTTACCCCCATTTAAAGCTTCTCCAGGCTTGGGTCATGTTTCTTGTGCTGAGCCAATTCCCAGTAAACCACGCGGGTCTCCGTTTACAGCACCTTCTACCGGTTCCCCTCCGCCAGCAACGTCTCTTATCTGCCGAGAATCTCGCCTCACAACTATGGGTGTTCTCACTTCCTACAAAGTATACCTCAGAGCACAGGACACGAGACCACACGGCCACCAGGATCAGCCAGCAGAGCAAACTAGCCCCACTTTAGTCATCACTGGCCTTCGCTTCGTTTTCTTACAGCGATATATATATACGTCTGCTGCACGCTTTAATTTTATTATTAATATTTATCTTGCAGAATCTGTCACACGCTACTCTTTAAACCACATTTTCTTTCTCGTCAATCAGGAAGAAATATCAAATCGAAACAACCAAACTTCACTTTATGAGGCAGAAAGACTTTATTATGTGCTTTAATACTGTCAGATTTCCTACCAAATAGATGAACGGGCTTACATCTGCAGCCACCGACACAATTTTTTCCACATTAGCAGGCACAATAAGAAGGACTATACGACCATATAAACAGAAAGATTTGCTGACTTGTAAAGATCAAGCCCTTTAGGTTCTCAGATGTCATAAAAAAAAAAAAAAAAGATTTGCACTGGAGCAAAATCTTGTCCATCCCATATATTTGTGCTGGTTTCTTTACGTCGTTCCAGTTCTTCTACTTTAGGTAGCGTAGAGGGCTCCAAATCCTATTCACAACTATAGTTATGCCAAAAACATCCAGTTGAAGTACAGAAAAAAACACCACTATACATAAGAGAGGATAGGATTTTGTGCCATAGTATATGATAGTATTTTTTCATACATATTAGAGGGCATCAATAGCTTTGTTTGGCCTTAAGGAGCTTCTGGTTGGTTGGCTGCTTTATTTACGTCTGATTTTTTTTTTTGTTTTTCTTTGTGTATTTTTGTGCGTGTGAGGAAGTAACTGACTCTTTTGGCCATTTTTCTATATTCACAGCCTTGATATTTTGTCTCCTTACATGCTTTTCATTATAAATGGTGAGGCTGAATAGTTATACCTTGAAACAATATGTGGCGTTGAAGCGAAATGATGTTGTTTTTTTTCATATAAATTGTAAACTTCACTGGCAAAAGCAGTTCTGTTTACATTTTACTTTCAAAGATTTCATTGATTGATGTAATGAAATTGCCCTGCGAATAGACAATGAAATGTGGGTAGTAATGGGCTACAGAGCAATTCTAATTCCACTCTGGACAAGAAAAGGTGCCATAACATCCGATGATCTGCTCTAATCACACATTTCACATGTTTCAGCTTTAGCTCAGTCAGCAGAGAGTGGGTGTTTCTTCAGAAAGTGTATTCATTTGTGTTACACTAACATATCTTGAACTCCCGACATATCACGCTAATGTGTTCGGAGTGGGTATGTACAGCGACGTGTATTCATTATTTTGATGTAAACTACTTAATTGTGATTTTGACCAAATTTTGTGTCACAACTCCAACTCCAACATGGTCTTCTAAAATGAAGTGGCTATACTGCACAGTATAGAGGGGTACAATCCTGCTCTGACAATAGACTTTGCAGATATTTGCGAAAATGTCTGAATTTTTTAATGCATATTGTGGCTGATTTGTGCTGTAGATCAGTCCACATAGATCATTAAGCAGTCAATGACGACTTGTTTTATTAACCCACCGCTGTATTGGATGGTGTGTCCACTAGTGTTGTACTCCAGATTGATGTCAAGGCCACTTTCTGAAGGTCTTGGACTCATACAGGCCTAGTCGAGGGCTTAAGTGCAAGAATGTCATCATATATCATATTTTATCACTGATTTGAAACAAACTTTTCAGTTGGTTTAGGTTCTTTTGATGTTCCAAACTCTCACCAGCAGGGGTCAGTCTGGTACCAGAGCACACTTAAGACTTAAACCACCAACAAATCAATCAGACTGTTTTACTTACTGAATAAGGTATAAAGCTCATTGTTTACACATGGTATCATTTAGTTTTGTTTTTTTTTCCCATCAAACTAAAATATTCATTTTGACAGTCACTCAAAATAACACTGCGTCTTTAAATCTCTGTGTTCCGCATCAGCTGATAGTTTACATTATTGCTCTGTGAGGTTAGGTTAGCTCTGCTTTTAGATGAAAAACAGTCACAGTAAAACCACAAATCACCTCAGTTTTCTGTATGATTTGTGTTGCCAGTAGCTGAACTAAAGATCTGTTTGGAATTGTCCAAATATGGTCAGAACTGTCACAGTTTAGACTGAACTGTGGATCAACAAACGCCAACTGAGCAAAGATAATAACGTCACATGATAACTTTATACCTTCATGAGCCTCAGAATCAAACTCAAACGAATTCTTTTCATTCAGAGTTGTATCCAGTGGTGAAAAACAACTTCTATTTTTTATCATTTCTTATCTTTGACTCCAAAAGTTGTTTTTAGTGGTTCTCATCCCTTCTGGTCACTTTCTGATTCTTTGGCCTCATGGTGTTAGCTTTCTTCACCATGGGAGACCAGCAGAGTGACTCTCTACTCCCTCTAGTGGACACATAACTCCTCCGGCCTCTCGCTGGAAATATATTTAATTCATATCTCTACAATCAAATACACTGACATCTTTAGCAGAGCTTCAGAACTCTTTATTCTTAACAGTAATGATAATATTAGGTCATTTTTTAATACAGTCGTGGAAAAAATTATTAGACCACCCCTTGTTTTCTTGTTTAATTTCTTGTTTATTTGAATGCCTGGTACAACTAAAGGTACATTTGTTTGGACAAATATAACAATAACAACAAAAATAGCTCATAAAAGTTTAATTTCAGAGCTGATATCTATCCATTTTCCATGTTTTCTTGATAAAAACCAAAATCACTTCAGTTCTTACATCAATATCTATGCCAAAAACGGTGCTTTTAGGCTTTCCATGTCTTCTTTTCTGTCTGTTTTAGTCACATGATACACACAAGAGTTAAGTACTTGATTACATAACCATTGTTTTTGATTACTTTTGGTGGTCTAATAACTTTTTCCGTGACTGTATATGAAACTACAAATGCTACATATAGCCCCACTTAATTAACCATGATTTCTGTAGTATTTCCAATATGTTACCCATAATGCCCTTGCTGTACATCTGGTCTCGACTACAACACTAGTGTCCACACAGCAGATTTGTTCCCAGACAGAAGCAGAAATAAGTGACGTAATGAGTCCAACATTCTGGTTATTCTGACTTTTCAATGAAGAAGCCATTTCATCATAGGTGCTGTAGTAGAGGTGTTTATCGAGGCTCTTCTTGGAGCCTAAGGTGCTAAGAAAACCGTTAAGTTATCCTGTACTAATGAGTGACCCCTCTCAAAACAAATATGCCATTTCTACTGTCTTGACCATATAACATCAGCTGTATTTTCCTCTTTTTCAATATTAGGGACTTGTTGGAGGTTGGGCAGTTGAATCAAAGTCACAATGAAAGCGAAACATGGACCTCTTCTTCCATAAAGACCATACTTATGGTGACACTTTGTAGGTCAGATGCACACTGTGGTTGTGCCGTATTACTGTTAAATATTGTTTCTATGCTCCCTATTTGGCGGTAATTGCAATATTGGAGAATTGCAGTCGAAGAAGAGCACCACGGTTTCCTTTCTAAAGGACCTTCTGGTTAATTGTATGTTTCCCTGCAGACCGTCTGATCTTTGTGTTGCTGTGGGTCCTCCTAGAATTATACTGGCAATTAATTCTATGAATGAAGACAATGGGTTATTTTGCGGAAAGGCTTTAGCATTGTACCGAGGCTGCAGACAGGAATAGAGAAGCTGAAATCACAGGCATCGGCCGTTTTCACAGAGGATATTTTGACAGAAGCGGAGATATTAACCCCGTGACACCTGAATTTATTTCCAATTATGGAAAATAAATTATCACTTGTGTTTTTGCTTTCAAGTAGATAGTATTTTGGTTGGATTTTGGAGTGGAGGGGGTTTGGTGCAAATTCGCGACAATTGGCATCAAAGGGTTAACAATAAAAATCACCTCCGTAGAGATGAATGAACTCTATTTAGCCACTTTGTATGAATGAATTTACATACATTGTACTAAATCAGTAGTATTTCAGTAATGGTTTAATATATGTGCTTTACACAAGTTAAAATATTTGCTGTGGAAAAGGTCGACTGCAATTTGTGTTTGAAAAGACAAGGTAAATGCACCTAAAACGAACAGTCTGATTGCTGTAAAATAAGTTAATTCACTTAAATGAGCTTTCAGTTTACGTCAATGAGAAATGACCAAGATAAAGCTGAATAGTAACAATAGCGTTACTTTAAAAGTACACACAATAAACTACGCATCGTGCATCTGTGCGGTCATATCTGCACATTTTGCCAACATTGTACTGGAATTACAAAACTGGAAAAGTTGTGATGACTGTTTTTCCACATTTTGAAGAAAACTCAGAAACAAGACAAAGACCTAAATGTACTAAAGATCGAAATTTGTAAATACAATTAGTCTATATATTGTAAAATGTACAATAAGAAATTGCATATTTTATATTTAAAAAATTAGTTAATATGCATGCAGCTACAGAGGTTAATATGGAATATATCATTTAATTTACATGGAAACGTTTTATGTAGAAGCTCCTTCAGAGATCAGTATAAAGGATTTATTTCTCCACAGTAGAGGTTTGAGTCTCTCCAACCTTTACCTGTTCCATTCTTTGGGACACTACATCTAAAAATGATTTTTAAAAAAAACCTGAACCAAATGCACTCAGTTGTACATTCATCTGTACAAAGCAACGGTTCAGTGGCGATTTCTGAATGTAGACAGAATAAATGCTATTAAAATTTCTAAAGAAAACTCTAAAATGTTAAATCAGTGAGTGGGAATTTGCAGCTTTGTGTGAGTGTGCAGTTACGTCATCACCAAGGGCTTTAATGAGACTTAAAATGTGATACAAGAAAAGACGGAATAAAACGTCTAAAGGATGAAGGTGAGATGTCAGTGTGAGGCCAGATCTGCCTCCACAGAGAAGTACTGTACACCACTAAACGTGCCACAGAAAGATATGTCCATATGCATAGTGAACAGAGAAAGATGTTTGCATTTTAACATTTGATCCCTACTGACAAATATGGGCTTCTTTTAATCAGTTTAACCCATAAAGACCCAAACATCCACCGGCGACCAAAAACATTCACTGATATAAGATGTTTAATACCTGTGGATCCATTAATCCTATCAATTCATGTAAATAATTGGTATAAAATGCAGTTTGTCATCTTTTCATGGTCATCAGATATGACCTATTTGGACGTTCAGAGGCTCCGTTGTTACCATGGAAACACTGTCATCTTCTACAACATTGATTCAACAGTAATACCCATGGAGTTGGATCAATGACACTTATTTTCTATACAGTTAACAATATATTGTACAGAAAAAACAATCTTCTTCAGTTTTCTCTGTTATGGATATTATTACCCTCAACTTTAATCTGAGCTTTAATGAACATCTGCATAATCAGTTATTTAAATATAAGAAAATACCTGATTTTCAATTAAAAATGCAAAATACTGAGCATAATATTAGACTAAATAACAATACAGTCGCAGAAAAAAACTAGAAAAGCACTTGGAGAGCACAGACCTCCGCCAAGGTAGTGTTTGTACTTTCCTCCACTAGATGGCACTGAATGA